>CAJQZN010021415.1:0-14999 GCA_907164685.1 Colias eurytheme
TACATAAAGACATTTTAAGTTTGAAAAATCAGATGTTTTGCGCGAAGCGACAGTAGTACCCACCTCAACGCTTCGCTTATGAGGCGTGCAATGTACAGAGGGCGGGCGGTCTTATCGCGATAAGCGATTTGCTTTTGCTCTATTTCATAAATAAGGATATCTTTTGAAGAATTTAAACACTTACATAGTACCTACTATAATAATTAATTAAATAAAAAGCTCTACATTGAGCTTTTTTAATGATCTTAAAGTTATATTTCAGGTAGATGAAAAATAATTTAATCTAGTTGATAATTCGTACAAATAAACCTAATGTAAAGATTTAGGTAGTCGGTAGTTACTTAGGTACACATTTAATACCTAAATTATCTGTAGGTATAGAATTTCCGTTTTAAAATTTTAAATTTAGAATAATAAATAAGTAGGTACTTAAACCTACTCATATTTAATGAAGAAGGTAGGCAGGTAGGTAACTACCTATTTAATTATTTTATTAGACATAATTTTTTTGATATTCCTTATCAGTCGGACATTCAGAATAATTGGTAATAGGTAAAAAGGTAAGTAAAAAAAATCACTATCTATCTTAACTTAAGAGTAGGTACCTAGTAGGTATATACCTAGCTACACAACATCAACAGAAAATAATATCATTATTCGATCAAAGGAAGAGAAATATCAAAGGAAACTTAATCTGCTTTATTTTATCGCAATTAAACTTGGATATGATTCCATACAATCTTCTCACATAAGTAGAGCCTTATCACTGCTAAGGCTCTAGTTATCACTATTTTAATGAAATAATAAATACAGAAGCTCACCTCCTAAGGCTGTAGCGGTGAGGTTGTTAAGCATGGCCCCGAAAGGCCAGCCCTGGCCGCGCCCTATGCCGCCATCGTCGCCCCCGCACCACAACAACCCAATCGTTACTTGTACCACCACAGATCCCAGAAACCACCATACGACCCCCACAACACTAACAGCAAAACATTTTCCAAAAAACAACCAAATTCCCAACGAAAAACCGTCACGCAAAACAAACGAATATCAGCAAACGGCGCTTAATACAAAATAATTATCGCTATATTACACCCAATTAGTTTTAATTACTACTCCGCTCAAACTTATTTACACACTTAATTTTTGTTATAAAATTAATATAACCCGTTTAGTATCAATTTGTATAAATTTTCAGTTTGATTGGTTCGCCCTTAAAATGATCGTTTAATGTGGAAACCCGTCGACGACTGCTACAAAAACAGATAACGCGCACTTTGTGTGCCTCCGCCGGGTTCACGACGCACTCACAAACCACGCTTCATCCCTCTCTAACGCGCGCGAACTACGTATCCCTTATTCGCTTTTCGCGGCACATCAGTAATGGATGCTTACATTTTGTTTACGGTCGATTTGAACAAACGAATAATCTATTATTTCATTCGTGCACATATTATTGATACGGCGTTTTCGGGTTCATGCAACATTCAGCAGCCGACAGGGGTAGGTTTGTCTCTTTCGCTCTCGCGGCTCGTGTCGGCGCGTCGATGAAAATGGTCTCGTTTGAACGGACCAATGGGAGCGCGCGGAAATCACTTGAAGCATTGAGGCAGGACTATATTGAAATATTATGCGTATAGCTTGGGCGTAGCGTTGTAATGGAAAAAACAAATATCTCCGTATAGATAGGTATATCGTAAGGAGTGGACAAGGGCTCGGATAAACGTTTGGAGTTCACTGAGTGCGATCTCTTGTATCCATTCCGTGATGCGGACTCCTTTGAATAAAGAATGTGATGTTTTTTTTTTTAATTCCCGCTAAAAGAAAGCGTAAAAGTGCTATGGATACCTAAATGTTAAATTGAAAGTAGGAAATATGTCCCATCATTTATTGATTGTCTTATTGTTTCGGTACCTAGTCTAGCTATGACTGTTAAATTTTCTTTGTTCTTTATTTCAAATTGTTTTAAAAAATACCTATATATTAGGTACGTACATATTTATTAAACTATGCTTTTATAGAAGTAATCTTCAACGATTGTTGATAATTTATTCATTGTTTTCGAACGTTAAAATCGATGTTATTGTAAATACACCTCACATCAACAAAATCGAAACACCTCAATGTTTATGTTTTGATTAGGATTATTGGAAAATGTATATACCTAACTAGATACCTATTTAGGAATAAATTTTAAACGTCATACATTAATAGTGAATAGTAGGCATGCCGTTTTTAAATCCTAATGTTCTAAATTCAAATTAAGTTTTCATAGGTTTCATATTTTATTTAATGAGTAATTTTTATCCTGTACCTTGGTATGGACTATGAAGAAAATGGATTAAATAACACACGTAAATGAAAAACCCTTGAACTCCAAATTTTAAGAGTTTTTCAGAGACTTTTCATTTTTCCGACGGAGAAGATTTTCATTTAGTTCTTTAAATATCTACCTACTGTTAATAACAAAATGTTTATTCCACCTATAAATAATTGTAATAAAGCTTTAAGAAAAAACCAGCATTAATTGTAAGAATGATAACATCTATACTAATATAATAAAGCTGAAGAGTACCTACTTTGTTTGTTTGTTCGTTTGAACGCGCTAATCTCGAGTACCTACTACTGGTCCCATTTAACAAATTCTTTCGGTGTTAGAAAGCTCATTTATCGAGGAAAGTTATAGACTATATATCATCACGTTACAAGCCTACAACCAACAAGAGTGCAGGAGCCACGGGGGTAAAACCGCGCAGAGCAGCTAGTAATTTATAAACCTATATTGTACCTACTACCTACCTACCTATTTTGAAATTTTAAATGAATGTAATAATAAATAATAAATAGGTAGGTAGGTATATTTCTTATAATCCATACAATACCGAATATCATTATTGTGGTAGGTATAGGTATGTGTATTTCCAAAATGGCATCCGTAACATGTCACCGTAGTCCGTTTATTTTTAGGTAGGTAGGTACTAGTACATACATACAAAGAAGTAAAAACTATATCTATAATGACAGGTAAATATGAGAAAATTTGTAAGTATGGACGTACCTATGTTTGCTAGGTAGGTACTCCACTTTCAGGAAAAATAATAGATCGATCTTTACAAACTTTGGCATATAAATGTGCATATTATAAAATAGGTACATAATATAAGTCTTGTACATCAAAATACATAATATGCTATAGTTCCCACTCAAAACGCAAACTAAAAGGAAATACAATTTCGCAATTGAAATATTCCGTCCCTTGCGCAGGTATTTTAAAATGAAATACCTTCGAGCGCTCTCCGCGTAATTGGGAGCGGCTGTAATTATATTTGTGTCGAACGAGCCTTTGTGAAGCTATACACAATATATACCTATGTAAGTATACGGTATATTGAAATATGTGTTTGTTTGATATGTTTGTGTGTGCTTGGGTATGGTTGAAACTTGGTTGAAATGATTTGAGTACGTATCACGTATGTAACAAGGTATAATACGTACCTACATACTAAATAGTCTTTGTAGTAAATTACAGCATATAAATACTGAATGCCTAATAGAAGTTTATGTAAATATGAATATAATAAAGGTTTTAATTTTATGTTTCAGTGACTCTACTTTTCTGTTATGAACTAGGTATTAGAATATCTACCTATCTCATCTTTTTGTCATGAACCTTTTGTGTCTTTAAAAATTATTTGACTAGGCAGAGTAGGTATAGACCACACAACATAATTTTATAAAAATAATAAGTGTACCTACACTTAGAACTATAATTTTTATTTCTGAAAACATATTCATCTTTAGACCATGAATTTTAGGGCCTTTCATTTTCTGTCAATCAAATACAATTTCAACACGACTTGAACTTGGGTTTGCTCCCTATAACAACCATCCCTTACCCTTCAAATATTATAAAATATGATAAAACAATGACCGTCGTATCGCAGTTCATTAATTCCAAACTACAATATGACTATCCAAAACAAACAGCGATCAAAAATCCCATTAACGCCAGTAAGGCGCTAAACGATGATTTTTAATAAAAAATATACCCCTCTTTTAATATCGGTTATACCTCAGGGTACATTATATCAACAACGTTTGAATGAACTATAATTCATAACCAAATTGAGAAAATACACCTTAAAACAAAGAGATTGAGTCTA
The DNA here is from genome assembly GCA_907164685.1 of Colias eurytheme. Lineage (NCBI taxonomy): Eukaryota > Metazoa > Arthropoda > Insecta > Lepidoptera > Pieridae > Colias > Colias eurytheme. The sequence continues at coordinate 4,161 of CAJQZN010021415.1, forward strand.
AATTCCAATGTCACTTTATCCCTGACTATACGAATTCTAATGCAAAGAATTTTAAACTTAATATTCCAAGAAATAAAGTTGCAAATACAGTGTTAGAGTCTTCTAGTTGTGGCGTTACAGTGTTGGCCGTAGGGAACGCATCACGCCGGTAAAACCGCGTAGTTTATTATAAGTTAATACGCACCGGCCTTAGCAGATAGCTTGCTGTGTAATGCTGGACAATATTGTCGGAAATATTCAATGTAGAGTCGAAAGCTTCAGTTTTTGTCTACTCTATAATTATTATAGTATCTGTTGATTTCATTATTCAGTTACTTTTTTAGTTGTTTAACTAAAAAGAATTACAATTACAATTAATTCCAGTTGTTTGATAAATATTTGCCTTAATGCTATTTTATTTTTTACTCAATGATTAAGAAATTTTTCCTTCTAATATCACTACATAGTATAAAGTAAAGTTGCTTCCCGCGTTTTTCTGTAGATATGTATGCTTTTATCTTAAAAACTACACAAAGGATTTTTTTTAATAGATAGACTGATTCGAGGGTAGGTTTAAGTATATAATTTTTTACGACTTAGACAAAGCGGGCGGAAAGCTAATTATTTCAATTATAAAGCTATAAAAAGTTATTAAATAAATTAAATAAACTGTACCAATATAATTGTCCCGCAGTGTAACGAAGCGCCCCCGTATATCGATGCTATTGTAATAAAGTTACACGGTTTTTAACTCGACCTCACGCGCTATTGTTTGCTATAGTAGACGCCCGGCTTTGCTTGTATTTTGTTTTATATTTTAGTTAATATTGTATGAGAAGAATTAAATCGATAGGGTGAAAGGGCATTAAAAAGCATTGATATTTTCAGTGAAATGCCCTTTGAACATGCGTTTGTGCTGGTTTTGTATGTTTTAAATAGAATGATGTACCTAAGTGGGCTGTTTAGGTAAAACAGCTTATGTTATAATAATATAATGTTTATACAAAGTAATACTTAATTTATCTGGTAAATTTTTAATAATGCTTGTTCTGCTCATATCATTTGCAAGTTTGCATACCTATACAACACGCTCATTAAATTCTATAAAAAATATATTATACTAGCCGTTCCGCGCGGTTTCACCCCCGTGGCTCCTCTCCTGTTGGTCGTAGCGTGATAGTATATAGCCTATAGCCTTCCTCGATAAATGAGCTATCTAACACCGAAAGAATTTTTCAAATCGGACCAGTAGTTCCCGAGATTAGCGCGTTCAAACAAACAAACAAACAAACAAACAAACTCTTCAGCTTTATAATATTAGTATAGATAAAAATATTGGCAGCGGTGGGATTCGAACCCACGCCTCCGAAGAGACAGCTGCGCCTTAAGACCGCTCGGCCACGCTACCCATTTGTGAAACTCTACAAATATTATAAAAAGCTTTTTCAGAAAGTTTTTCTTCAACTTTTCATGTTTTGAGCTATTGCATAGCTCTTATCTCAGACTTTGAGCGCGGAGACCGAATGCAAAAATTCCGTAACGAAAAAACCTAATACCCCCCACTCTAACCGGCACAGCGATGCAATGCTATAGGTACTGTATAATTATCAAATTGCACTCTCATATTGGGCATTTTTCATAATGCCCGTGCATTATGTATCTATACTGCCCAATTTATCACTTGGTCCATAACATATACATATGCAATAGCTTTACCGCGGCAGTCCTCGAGGGCCACACGGATTTTTTTTTATAAAAATATAAAATTTTTCGTCTTTTATAAGAAGGTAACCTTAGATATAAAATCTTTCGATTAGAGATCTACTGTCTATCCTTATGATTTTTATCTGTAAATGTTATCATAAATTCATGTACCTAAGTATTATGTAGGTAGGTACTTAAGTGAAAATATGTAGAGAGAATAAATTAAAAACAACTTTATTATAAATGTTCCATCACAAAATATTCCTTTGCGATTAAAACCGATCTCGACGTAGATACTGTAGTGATGTAACTCTAACAGCGGTTTTATCGATATTTTCGGTTGCCTGAAAAAAAATGAACTTTTCTCAAATCTTTTAACAATTACTTGGCTACTGAGAAATAGATTTTTATGTAGGTACCTATTTAATAATTACCACTAAATATATTTAAATCCTATAGGGAAGAGGTGAAACACTGAAAACAGTTGCGATTCCAGTACCTACTTACTAATGATCGTCTAAATATGTTACGATTTCTTCTCAAGGTAATAACAAAACATTTAAGAAGTTTTAACTAGAATTTTAAACCTGACGTCACAAGTATCCAAATTCAAACCTATCCAAATTCGTGTTTAAAAAATTTAAGTTTAAGTCGGTAACTTGCTTAATCATCGATAAACATCTATCTATACTAGTACGTACGTACCCTTATTCTTTGATATTCATTTTCGATGGCTACGTTATTTCTAGCATATTATAAAACTAAACGTGACATCGATATATTTCCCATCACTAGTCACAAAGTAAAAGCGAAGCGGTGTACACTCCCGGGAGGGCCAATATATTGTTATTTGTACCTGAATACCTCCCCCTCCCCCTCCCACTCCTTTGTATGATTTACCAGTGGATATATCTTTAATGTTTGGGATTGTTATTTGAATAAACAAGTGTTTTAATAAGGGCCGATTTTTCAATCGCGAGATAAACAGTCTAATAAATACCCATCGAATAGATTTATTCAATTATTTATCTAACTCATTACGGCTCGCCTATTTTTCAATCGTGATTTATTTGATGAATAACTATCTGACCAAATATTTCCATATTGGCAGCACTGCTCTCGGAGTGGCGAAACAAACATATTAAATTAGTCAAGTTAGAGCGGGATAGAGTCAAATCTTGCAATTTGTCAACAACCGTCATTATGACTCACGTCAGGAGTGCACTTGTCTTCTATGATTGTTGATTGTTGTTTTGATTCGAGTAAAGAGTTTGGTTAAATTTGTGTTTCAATTTATATATTTTACGATGGAAACGACATACTTAAAGGCAGCGTTCGGCAAATTTTCAATGGCATGGTCATCAGTACTATCAAAAACACCAATTTCAATATGATTTTAATTGATAATAATTATATAGAAAGAGGTTTAATTGTTAATAATTCTACGCTCTATGTTATGACATACGAAAATATCTCAAATTTGACGCGTCAGTTGTCAACTCAAACGCCTAACAGTCGAATAGCGCGCTATCTGGCCGTTGGAGCGGCAAATAGATTTATTCCTCAAATAACGTAGTTATTGGATAGATAAGTCCTATTCGTCTATTGAAAAATTGAATATTTTGTTAACTGAAGAATAAAGTCTATCTAGCTGTTTATCTGGGCATTGAAAAATCGGCCCTAAGAATAATTAATTCACCTTAGCATCAGATTTAGTTAATCTTCTTATATATAAAATTCTCGTGTCACAATGTTAGTCTGCATACTCCTCCGAAACGGGTGGACCGATTCTCATGAAATTTTCTGTGCATATCGGGTAAGTCTGAGAATCGGCCAACATCTATTTTTCATATGTACCACGGGCGAAGCCGGGGCGGACCGCTAGTTATTAATTTATTATTGTATTTTGGAACTAGATAAATGAAAATGATACCTAACTATCTAGATACATTGTGAAAACAAATCTAGTGAAATAAATTATTGCAGATAAAAATGTAATACCTATACGTATACCTACATATATGTTACGAAATGTATTTTCAAATTTTTCATTGATGATCATAATTGTACCTATACCTACATATTACATAAATTGCCTATCAAGAAATATTACACGCTATGACACAAGTTATTGTGTTTAATATTTCTTGATTGGCAAAATATTTGGTAGAGTAACATAATATTCCTATACAGTTGATTCGAAACAGTAGTTCCTGATATGGCCCCTTACAAACAATTGAACAAAATATATCTACTTTAAATTTACAATATACCTATAAATATACATCTTATTCAAAAGATATATAACTTAAGGGCCAATCCAAGTTAGAGTGAAGTAATTTATCGAGTATATTTATCGTCAAGATTGCATTCCTCCCAATTATGCCAGCAGCCAGACGCGCCAACTTCGCTACATTCTCAGCAAGCTCTCATTTACCTACTTGGAACTTATTTGTATTGCCCACTACAATGTACGACTATTTACTAGTTATGTACTGTACTTAGTTGAATTCATTAATTGTATTATTGATTTAAAGAAAGAAAATACATTTATTTGTATACCGATACACAGTTCCGCCCGCGGCTTCGCCCGCGTTTTCAAAGGAAAACCCGCATAGTTCCCGCTCCCGTGGGATTTCCGGGATAAAACCTATCCTATGTGTAAATCCAAGTTACCCTCTATATGTGTGCTAAAATTCATTGTAATCGGTTCAGTAGTTTTTGCGTGAAAGAGTAACAAACATCCATACAAACTTTCACATTTATAATATTAAAAATAGGATGCTTTTAAAAACTTTATTTCACAGATTCCGTTTACAATATAAACGTAGATTAACGTATAAAAACTATGAAATAACTGGACAAGCAGTATCCACAGATAATCGCGAATATTTTCACATAATTTATCGCGATACAAGTTGGGTCTCGCGTCGTTGCGTGGAATACAAACTGCTGTTAACGAGGCAAGCATTAGCTTTGATTTATCAAAGTTTAGGGGCGTTGGACCAGCTTATGTTGGCAATTTCATACGCGTTGTGTTTTTAAACGGATTTTTTAAACATAATGTGGAAGAATTGTTGGATGATATACTTTAATCTTGTGGAGGATATTTTTAGCTTTTACTAGATGATAGAGTCAAAAATTATTATAGCGTAGGTAAGCAGAGACTACTGTATCAAATTTTAAGACTTCGAATCCCTGTGTACTCTAAAGTCTAAAGTCTAACCAGAAATATACAGGGTGTCCCACTATTGGTATACTAAGCGCGAAAGGACTTGTAGTCTTGCATACAATGATCATGAAAAATACTTAAACAACAAAATTACGTCAAAATTTTTGTGCTAAATTTTTCTCTGGCTTCGCGCAGCCGGCATATTATACCTATATCGCTTCGCTAATGTGAGCATTTTGTCTATGAAAATTGAAAACATAATCTTAAACGATAGCTCACGTGCTGGTGGCAAAGCTGGGCGGGTTGCTTGTTATGGGTGTACACAAAAAGTTTTAAGAATTCATCTATTTGAAAAAAAAATGCGTCTGGAATTTGATAAGTATTTTTTTCGTACTCAGCGTATGCAAAACTATAACCTCCTTTGAGCTTAGTATACCAACAGTGGGACACCCTGTATAATTATATTTCTGTTTACTCTAAGCTGTTTGCAGTATATTGTTCCAGTGTTGTAGGTATGTTGGTTGTTTTAGAACACTAGATAAATCTACATATCCTACATAATATATCCACAAAAATTGAGCAATATCACCATCTCTATCATGGAAATCTCACGCAATTAGGCAAGAGTAGGTAGAGTTTGTTCATCGAACACTATCTAGTAATTATTATGCTCCATATTCACACATGATGCAATCTCATACACATAAAGTCTACATAATAGTAAGTTGATTTTTCCCATACACGGTGCGAATGGATAAATATTTAAAAAGTATAACAATAATAGTTGAAGGGGGATGCACGCGTGGCTGAATCAGCAACAATTTCATATTGCCGCGTGCTCGTCAGGTGGGGCAAGGGGCAGGTTTGTGCCCCTTGGGACCTAGTTTATATCTGAAAAATAAAGTATTTGTATAATTAGAAATAGAAGATTTAATGTATCGGAAAAATAGGTTACCAATTGATACCCCTTTGTTTTTTAACGATGGTGAAAAATATTACTAAAGTTAAGTTAGTAACTATTCTCTTTTTATAGTAACCTGTGACATTACTGACTAATTGTATTATTCTGACGACAATATAAACTCAGCATTTTTAGCGTATATGGTCGATTATCTGCCTCTTTTACAATTAATATAGTCAATTGTATCTAGGTAGATGAAAATTTTAATATAGAGACGCATGCGAGTGAAGCTGCGTATACAATAAGATAGTTTTATTGTATATCGAGCGTCTGTGTGTATTGATCGTGTTTTTATTACTCACATATCTTATATTTGTTTATTGCATACACCTACGTCCTACATAGCTAAACATTACATAGACTAATTAGGTACATAGAACAAGTTCCACTAGTAGGTAGATACCTACGAGATAGTTTATATTATATTTTGTAAGCACAGCACAACTCAACGGTACAAAGCGGAACGAGCACAAAAAGGTGCATTTAATAATCAGTTGATTGATGTTTATTACAGGGGCATACAATTTAACCTAAATACAAACATATTTCGCAGCTCTTTTAACCTCTATCATCATATAAATAAAGTTCAAAATTCTTCGAATTTCGTTCAAAACTATTACAATATATACGATTGTCTGTTCGTACGAAGAATGCTTTGTATAATTACGTGACGTGATTCCGTTTGACGTTTATTGAAAGTCCCATCAGATTTAATACATGCGTTTTGGAGGGCTCATTGATATGTCAAATGTATTTGAGGCGCAATTGAAAGTTGATTGCGAATGTAATTTATCGGGATTTCAGCGAAAACAGACATATTTGTTTCTGTTTGATTCTGTGAGAGATACTTCGGAAAATATAATTTTATTGAAATGACAATGGTTTAGGCCAATGTCTGACTGTATAAATGTTATAAATCTGTATTATAATGAATAATTAAACTTATTTTAAATATTTTTTTCCAAAGTTTTTCTGGACTTTTTCTTCATTCTTTATTTTATTTTATCAGTCCATAGAAATAATACATAAAAAGTGTTTAAAATTAAAATTAACATTCCTGTATCTGACCGTCTATTTCGTATGTAAGTTATTCAGTTACACAAAAATTATATGAATTAAAGAAACAGCAGGAATCCGATTATTTTATTAGTGCCATGTCACACGAGTTAGGAGACCCCGGCTGACAAACATACGGATTTATTTGTTAAACTGTATGGAGAGGGACAACATACTGTGTTAGTAATTGTTTACATGATTGTGCAGAATATTAAAGTTAGTTTACTTGGTATATTAAATGATTTTTAAAGAACAACTAGATAATAAAGAGTTTCTTGCCGACTCTTCTCTGTAGAAACTAGAAGTAGAAGAGTCTTATTGAATAAATTTAATTATCAAAACTATAAACGTATTTACGGTTAGGTACTTTTGATTTCAATCTTGTAAGTATTCATGCCTGATTGACATACCTAGGCCATTTTCTCTCGGAAAACATGGAACTCGGAAAAATGTGTCTACACTAAAACGCGCTTTAAAACCGTCATAAAAAAACAAACAACCCACACCTATTTAATTCCTGAAAAAACAATATAAAATCAAATAAGGGCGCGCACACACCCCGCGGTGTTAACGACCTTGCGAACATCTCAATAAACAGATATTAGGCGATTACTCGCCACGTGGCCGCCCCGTGCGGACCGGCCCTAATAACAATAAATATACCTTTATTCATTTAAATAAGCTGTCTGTTCACGACACAATGTATTTGGAATTAAATTAAAGTGAGCAACTGTATGCAATTAGTGACTTGCAAGCTTCGCCAATATGTAGATATAATAATAGTTTATAGTATCGGTTGAATTCTCATGAGAAATATAACGTTAATAGTTGTTTTATTTACCTGTTTATTCATTGCTCTAGCCTCTAGATAAATTACAAATTACGACAACCTAGGATACATTGTAACAAACGGCAGTCTTATCGCTAAATAGCGATTTCTTCGAGACAACTTTATCTGTGTATGGAAAAACGGGCTGTATATAAACTATAAAGTATGAATTCATATTCAAACATTGATTTAACTTGACTTCAATAAGAAGCGCTCTATTTTGTCACATATAAACGATAATTAGATGCTACCGATTTCAAAATATATGTTTTTCTGGCGACATTGACTGTAATGTAATAAATTTTCTCTCCTCTATAGACCAAACTACGATAAAATACTTTGTTTTCTAATCTTCATTATAATCTATTTAGTACAGTCTTTCAAAAGTGAAAGCTTGTAAAGACAAGCAGACAAATTAATTAAATACGTGTTACGTTTTCATATCCCTTGCCTTTTCCCATTTAAAAATAATAACAATAATATCATTTTACGAAAAGATTATGCCGTAGTACTAGTGCAGATAACATAGGTAATAACTAATAACTATACTAAGCACTACCTTCTAACACACTAAATAATATAATATGTAAATTAATAATGTACCTACATTGCCTCTACGCTTTTCGTAACCTAGAAACGTTCCTTCTACGCTACGTAGCATTATTAAAATCGTAGACTAACCTATACCTATAATACTTATCTTTATCTCATTTTTATATAAATTGAATGAAAAAGGTGAATCTGCATGACAATAGACCTCCCACACGATGGTATCTCAAGCGGAAGCGGCGCGGGCGCACGGTAGCGCAATTAGCAGGCAAATGTTAGAATTCCGTGTGAAATGTACAGGGTGTGGAATAAGGCTCTGTTTTATCGTTGTCTATAATTATATTATCTGTATATTGGAAGGGTCTATTGTACTAAAATTATTGACAATATATCGATGAACTATACAATAAGTATACTATTATATGGATTAGTTTGATTTGCAACGTTGACCAAGCATATAACAATATTCTATGTAATAGAGTAGAATGAATGAATAGTGTAACAGAACGTAGCGTGTCAGTGCTATTTTTTTAATGAGTTTTTACTTGAATTTAAAAATAAATACTTTTATTTTTGCAATTCCTTAAATGAAATAGCATTTTATTTCTGTCATTTAAAAAATACAACAACAATGAACCTTATTTCTAAAACATTTTATTTTTTTAATTTAATTAAACTATTGAATAGTGAACACCCTGTATAAGCGGCGTAAATGAAGCAAGCACGAATGATTTCCATACGCGCACACAATGCGCTCTTTGGGAGTCGAACTCGCTATACGAGAGGTTACACGACCAGTAAACAACATTGGGAAAATAAGTATCGATCTTGAGGTACTGACAAACATACATATACCTACCTACGTCACAAAACATGCCATCGTAGTAGTCCTATGTAGGTACTATTAATCAATATATGTATATGCGAATTGCGAAACTATGTAAGAGTGTATGAAAGTATATGTATATTTTTTCGCGAAAACAGCTGATTGGATCTTTATGGAATTTAGTAGAGTGATAGATGAAAGTTGAATTAGCAAATAGATTGCTTTAAATTTGACTGTCATGCGAGTGACACCGCGGGTTCTAGGCACTATTATATCCTACTAGATGATCAGTTATACTTATAATAACTGACGTATAAAAAATAGATAAAAATCTATTTTCTTACTTACCAAATAATACATTAAATTTTATGAAAATCGGTTATGCCGTTTTTCATGGAGAAGTTATAAGCACATATCTACCTATTACCTACATTATATTATTCTCTTTCTATTTATCTATTTCATTAAGCTTACAAAATCTCTATTTTAAAAGCTACCTATAAGTTTAATTAGTTATTGTATCGTGTCGTGTAATTATTACCATTAAAATCTTACATCAAAAAAGATTACCATAAAATTGTTACACTACTAACCTAACCTCATAAAACCCAAAAACAGCATTTCAAATAGGTATTTATTCATAGCTAGCCGATACATTACAACTATGAGCGAGGTGTGGAGGGTGTGCCCGCGCGTATAAATCAGCCCTGATTTAATATTAATGATGTTTTAACCTTAGTGATTTATTTCGAATGGTACAAGGCAGGAGATGAGGCGATTTTGTAATATTTATTGGTTTAAAATGAATGGCTAATCATAAATACTGTTTTAGTGAGCTTTTGAAAGCTCTATTTAATTTTTCATCGTTTACTTGTGAAATCAAATCTTATTTGTTAACATAGATTGTAAACTATTCATATTTATAAATACTGCCTCTTCGGCATTTCAACCGAATATAAAAAATATATATTTAGAAATCCAGAAATTTTGTGCGGACTATTATTTAATTTAATTTTTACCACTTACTTTCACACACACGCACTTTTTTACACACACAAATTTCTTTGTTTTAACTTTCTTACTCGATTTCTATCGTTGTTATAAGTATTTTAAGATAATATGTAAGTGTGTGTAGTGTGTTCTAGTTTAACAATCATAAAAACATAATCTCTGTTTAAAATTAATTATTGTACACAACGAATTTCTTTACAATCGAGCCACGAGAAATACTATACTTACCATTAAATATTATATTTACCTTCAACATCAAAAAGGACAAAAAATTAATACATTTAATAAAAAAAAAACATTTATTTCATAATCTGTGTTTTCTATTCTCCGCCAATGCCCCCAACTTGTCCCAAGCCCCTCTCCCCCAGTTTTGTTTATAGCTAATAACGCGACTAAGCCATCGCGACCAAATTGCCTCGGTCCCCTCTTTATAATCTTGCGCCTGTATTGTCTTGAAAAAAGTCGTGGTCCATTGGCAAATGATTAACATGTAGTTTTAGCTTTTAAAAATCTTTCATTTCATGTACTTACTGATATACCTAAAGAATCTGCCCAATACTTAGGTACTGATGTCTTACAATTTAGACGATTAATTAAATCTTTTAAATTTTAAGCTGTCAAATAGATACATGTAATGTAGATATAAGGAAATTACGTTTATCTGGACTTTTACAGTGTTTTTACCAGAGATGTGCTATGTAGCTGTGCTGCGAAAATGTAATACCTACCTATAGCCACACCTATAGCTATGC
>CAJQZN010021416.1:0-15775 GCA_907164685.1 Colias eurytheme
TTTTTGCGGCTTCAGCAATTTGTTTGACTAATATCTAATCTTTTGGGAATCGATAATCGAATAATTGGGCCATATGCTGTTCCAAAAATAGCCTTTCAACTTTCAATTAACATATTTTGATATGGACAAAACATAAAATTTCTTAATTTTGAGATTTTATATTAGGTACTATAAATATTGTATAACTAAAATACGAAATAATCTTAAAAAAAACAACAATTGAACAACAAGAACAAAATGTATTCTAAGCTAAAGCATTTTTTTTAAGTGGGGAAATCTTCCAAAGATACCCACGGCCCCAGGGGAAGGAGCCATGGGTTACGTCGGATTCTAACCGACTAAAACCCCACTGTGTTCCGTCGAGTTCCGCTTTAATGATGGGGCCGCGGGTATTGGTTGGAATTCTTCCGCGACATTCTAAGCTAAAGCCTGTTCTTCTTTATATGTAGTCTATTTTATAATAAAAAAAGACGGGTTGCACTCCGGGTGCCAGCAGAAGTGAAAACTTGATTATTAACGTTCAGCATGTTTGATATTTTGGAATGGTATCCGTCTTACGCATGGAATATAAGGGCTAAAAAAAAAAACATATCCGTCTTACGCTTTTTCGATCAGGCCACGTGTCCTGACGCGAGTTTAACATTTTATACCCAACGCCGCTAAAGAAGTTTTCACTTCAAAAATACCTATATAACAATCTTTTCCACATGCTATTTAAGTAGATATACTCAGTAAGAATCTTTATCTAAGAATGAAATATAAAAAAATATTTAAAATGCATTTTTTTAAGAAGAAGCGTTAAGTCTTTCGGATAATAATGCATAACCTAATCTTCCTCAAGACCTACAAAAGAGACTAACAATTACGGTCAAGTGTGGCCAGGCACTTAAGGAGCTTAAACACGACCTCTTTAAAGCCGATAAATGGCAGACTTTAAAGGGTAAAAATTGCACTTGTTGATTTTGCATTCAGTCATTTATCATTTTCATAGATAATGACGCAATTCATTCATTATGTAATTACCCATACGCGGACTTATTGGATCATAATATACAATACGGTACGAGGAATGTGTGTAAAACCAAAAAATAGGCATTTATAAGCAATTTTTCCATCTAAACAAACGGCATTAACAGTATTGAAGTCAACAAATCAAAGAAAAAATAATTATTTTGGAAAATAACCTACAGGTATATTACTGAAAAGTTGTCTCTAAAATGTCGTGAGAAATGTTCATATCCAATTAATGTATCAATTTGCAACCCACAGCGTTCCAGAATACAACCGGATTTTGTATGGAATCTATCACGAACTTCGTCTCCATGATTACCCAAGCATGTTACGTCACATCGACCGCTGACCGATTTACGTTGAACTAATCATTTAAACAGTGGGCACTATTGTTCAGTGTTATGTAACTATCATGTTACTAGCTCCGAACTTTGGCCATTAATTCTGCTTTATAGCGATACAGACCCTTTGTTGTATCATGAGAATTTTCGGGAATCTAATTGAGTATAATATGTACTATACACATCTTATCTAGGTTGATGTTCTCTCCATTGTGCAAGTTCGATTCCTAGCTTTAAAATACAAATTATGACCGTAACAGACCAACATATATTATGAACATACATACACGTCTGTTTCAATAAGCAATATACATTACATTATGTTTAGGTACACTTTTATTATGATTAAAATATCTTTTAACTATCTGCGAATTATAATGTTCTAATAATAATTTGTTTAATCTATAAACCAATGTATAAACAGCATTACAGCTAATGAAGGAATGCATATAAATTGTAAGAAATTATATTACATAGGTTCTTCGAAAATGGCGTTTTGAAATCTAACTAAATTTATAAAATATGCACCTCGAGATCGGTAAAATCGAAAACCATAAGTTTGTTAAAGGCAAACCACTTCCAAGTTACTTAGTAAGTAAATAAATCGAATCTAATGCGTACTTAATTCGTTATTACTGTATTTTAATATACCCTTGACCTATAGACCTTTAAATTAATGCATCTGCTGTTACACATCGTTATAATAATACGTAGTGTGGCAAATTGAAAATCTTTTTCCATTAAGTATGGGGAAATAACGCAATCATTGATTTGATAAAATTATATCCGTCGTTGAGAAAATTAATATAAACTATTTTAGAAAGGCTTTAACAATCACATGCACTCCGTTATATTATTAAAAAAAATACAATGAATATCTAGAGTCGACGTATTCATATACATATGAAATAGTGCTACTGTTTTAAACTAGAACAATACAATTTATTCCATGAGCATATGCTTCAAATATCTGTATGATCTCTTTTTTATATATTATACAGTGCCACAAACTTATCTGACCCGGTGGCAAAAACTGGAACTACGTGCCGCCATTTTGAAATGTCACATTTTCACAGACTTTTCATACGGAATATTTTGTTTATATAAAAGAAAGCGACATCAGTGACACTGTCACCGGGTCCGATAAGTTTGTGGCACTATAATATTATTCTATATTATTCAAAGCGTTCTATTTTGTATGACAAAAAATCCCACAAATAATTCGCGTCACGTAAAACTGTCATAAGGTCTTATGCCAGGTTAAAAACTATAGCATGTAGTTTACATAATATTGCTATTTGAGCACGTGACCTCATGCGTGTGGGAACTTTGCTTTCTGTCAAATTAAGGACACAGCTGACCGCTCAGTATATATTTTTACGGAGATGGAATCATCTAGAGAACAGTTTTTATTTTATTCCTATAGGTAATACAAAAGTTGAAAATAATTTATACATTAATTAAAAACGTAGGTTAGGCAGGATTTAAAAGACAATAATATAGTTTTCCATTGTATTCATTAAACCAAAATTTCAGATCTTCTAGACTTAAGAGTATCTGATTAGATTTTAATGCATAAATGCTAAGTAATATCCAAACATTTTTTTTAAATCAAACATATCTAATGAAAATGCTGTTAAATTGGACGTCATTTGTGACCTATCCCACAGTGTCAGTATGCTAATGAAGAGGATCTAGGAAGTGGTCAAGGTTGATCGAAATGCAACGCTCGTACGAAGTACAATCAACAAGAAATTACTAACATTGTTAGGATTTTTTATTTTACCGTTCTCTGATTGTAATTATTTATAATGTAATTTATAAGGTTTTATTTTAATGATGATATTATTAACATAGTGAAATGTTATATTCGAGTGGTAAATTTTGTTTTTGTGTATAAATTCGTAGGTGGTCGATAGAAGTGTTTAAACCTTACCTTCAATGCACCGTAATATCTTAGGTATGGCTTATACCGTGCCCAGATATTTTACTATGAAAAAAAATGCAATATTGTATTTTTCCTTGATTGTAGGTATATCATGTCCATACTATTCCATCGATATTCCATCTCAAATGAATGCATAACATTTTTTACTCAATTAGATGTTGTCTCTTTCATACAATGGGGATTTTTAATAGATGCACTATAGAACTGCATACATAATTAAACAAAAAATTATGATAACAATAACTTGCGCATAAAAATAAGGTAGTCATTAAATATGCTGATTAAATGAAAGGCAATTACCATGACCATTATTATTGTGAGATTTATCATATCACCATGTTAATAATGATGAAAAAAAATTAAGTCCCGTTGGCCGCTGCGTATTTTTATTATGCGAGAAAAATAATATTGAAAGCTTTGAAAGACGAACTTTTTGTACTGACATAAACGGTATCTTTCATTTTTTTATATTTCATTTATTTCATTTTTTAACCATACAACGAAAGTCCAACTAATTCAACAACTATTGTTGTAATGATAACACGCTACCCTAAAACTACCCTAAAACTTTCTCTGCCTAAAAATATATTTATAACTATTTGCATCAATATTATGAACTTAATTACTCTTCATAACAAATTCAAGGAGGAAATATTCTAGTCTATGGTACCTAGGAACAACTGTTGAACATAAATCATTATTTATGCGCCAAGGATTTCAAATCCGTATATTTAATTAAACTTAAAATGGATTTAATTTAGCAGTTAACCTTTATTTAGTGCAATTAGTGAGTCTGACAAATGTTTATCGAATTCCTGAATTTTATTCGCTAAAAGTCGCAGAAATAAATGACTTGTCATTGGCAAACGATTTTAAATGACCTGTAGTAATTTGAAAACCACAATTTATTCAAAAATAACCGTGTTTAATACCTACCGCAATAATAATTAATGACTTCTTTATCTAGTGAAAAAAAAAACAATTTTGGAACTTTAATAAAATTTTCACATTACAAAAAGGTTACATTTTTAATCGACAATAAATTTTCCAGCGACTCGTTGCTGACCGTACAAAGCAACATCGATAAAGCAAACTAAAACAAATGGAACAAATGCACACGAACATAACTTATGAACAATTTATGAATTCAACCTTCACAGTACATTGTCCTGACTATAGCGGATACATGGGAACTATCCACTATATTTTTCTGAACCAAGATATTAGATCTACAGATTCGAATCTATTCGTGTAGAATCGTGACTGGCGATTTGTGTAAAATTGATAAAGTAACGGCATCTTCTCCTTTATAGGTTGTAGGAATAAGAATAGGTACTAGTAACATGCTTTGAACTGTGACTTTGTGTGTCGGAGTGCAGAAAATTGATATTGGTGTCAAATGATAGCAATGTTGGTGTTTGTTTATATAAATCTGTACATTTGTTTGAAGACAATCCGAACATTCCCTTGTGTTTACCATTACTTGAATGGAAGGGTGAAGTAGCTGTTAAGATTTAAAGATGTTGTTACTAAGTAATTTATGCAACTGTCGGTACGATTTCGTCACCCATTCCATCACCCAACAGCTCTATTATAAATTTAACTAAAAATACATGATGTTCGGATAAGCAATTTAATAAAAACAAAAAATAATTGGCATTCGATTGAACACGAAATATCCACTCTTCAAACGCTTATCTCATCACCTGTAACAGCCCGCTAAACGAAAAATACATCAATTTATATATACGCTTTAAAAATTAATAGGTACACATAAATATGTCCGCAGTATTGTAAGCATGTTCGACATTATTGGTGGTTTGTGGATTTAACGAGCACATATATGGGGAAATTTATGGTAACTTGTGGCAACAGTTATCATTCGTTGAGCGTACCTCGTTGTTGGAGTTCTGCTTCGTATCGGGCCATCTCGCCGCACATTGTTAGCTCCGTGGACAGAATAACAAGTCTATCTCAGTTATTAGTAAATATGAACCGGCCTTGTTTATCGTCGTGCTATCGAACGCACGATCGTGTTCAATCATAAACTTGTAAAATGATATTTATTCGCGCATAACTGTTATTTAAATCAGCAACGGTAATGCATTTCCTCTATTACTAGTACAAATAAACAGTGATATACATTTAGAATGTGTTTGGACTACAAATTGCTTGTTAGTGCATCTCGGTGCGAAATGGTGTTGCCGATTTTACAGCCGTGTTTTATATCGTCACTTTTGACTCAAAAAGCAAAATTCACGCGGCTATTCAAAGCAAAACCACAGAAATATCCACAGTGGAATATTTTAAAATGCAGTAGCAGTATTATTCGTTGTAAAAGCTCGTACGGAGTAGGTTTATTTTTACTTTTTACTCAAACAGTCTCCGACTTACTAAGCTATCGAATTTTTCTAAACATTCAACATAAAACGTAAAAAATATGTGTGCCAATGTACTCATATCAACTTAACCTTTAAAGAATTTAATTAGAAACAACAATCATAGACCATTGAGTTAAAATCCATTAATAATCTAAATAAACATGTAAGCTTCGCTTGCATGTCACGGTTTCTAAGCTTGCGTGTTGTTGAAAACGCGAATTTAAATATTTCACATGACACGAGGTTGAGATTATCTTTTTGAGTAGGTGTTAAGTATACTTGTTTTTGGTATTGGGTGATGAAACTGTTTCCATACATGGTGTATCTACTAATTTAGAAAGAACAGACAGATTACGTTCACAGATAAATTGGCGCTTAAAAATATAGAACACCCGGATGTTTACAGAAGACCTTGACAAGGTCTTTTGAATAATTGACAAACCATTGTGATGAATTTTGGAATTAAAATCCCGTAAGACAATTTTGTTATGAACAAATATGATATCTAATAAGTTATAAAGTTAATTATTAACTTAGGTACCTACTTTACTTACCCAAGAACTAACAAAATAAACATTAAAAAATGAACAATCACATTATGTTTATTGGTACTATTTTACTAAAACGGTGGAACATAAATACATATTTACATATCAAAATTATTAGACTAAGCCATTTCTAAACCAATACAGAAATAATATAATGTTTTCCTTAGATACGCTCGTATGAATTGATTCAAGCACGCCACAAAAACTGGTCGCGACTCGCGAGATTAATTTTTATTCACTTTAACCTACTTCTATTCCACTTGACGCCACACGGAATAGCTTTATGTCAATTATACAAATAATACGTGATAAGCACATACTTCCATGTCTGTTATGTATAAAGGGTAAATTAATAACTGCAATAAGAAAACATGATATTCAATGGGCTGGAATATTTTATATCTTAGCGGTTTATTTAAGTAGTTTCCCTACTATGAATTTGATTAATCTTAATTAAATACTCATCATAAAGTTGGCAAACGGTAGACACGACCTTAATTGTATAAACAAATGAAAATCGTAACTGCTTATTGTTTATTGGTACAATAGTTATATCAGTATTGTAGCGATCTCCATAACAAAACAAAGGAAAACATTATAAAATACCGATTATTCAAATCATAAGTAAACATTAATAGAACATAAATAATCTCAGGCAAAGAATCTTGTTTAGTTAGTTTAATAACCACTGAGAAAGCTTTGTATACGAATAAATATTGTTTACTGTGGAGTCGACGAAATGTTTAATTAATCATTGTATTGTGTCTCAAAATATTACCGTATTCTACACCAATATCACCAGTTTCTCCGGCCAATGGGTCAAATTAACGCAACTATCAAGAATGATTTCACGCCTGAATGTTTGCGTTTAATTTTGCAATGGTTTAAGGCGTGTTGATTTACAATGCTTTATGATAATGTCGAGGACCCCGAAATAAAGATTAAATTATAATACTAGTGAGATGACATTCGAATTACAACCAACAATTATAATGTCTGTCTTATTGTCTCGTTGCAGTGGTCGAAGCTTTCGCCTCTGTTCGACCCAAGCTTTGAATGGAAATGATTTGATGCTCAACTTCTGTATACGGAATCTATGCATTTTATTTTATAGTTACCTATTATTTTTCTTTTTAAATCTAAAATCGAATTAAAGAAGAATTTGTTAAGAAGAATTAATAAGAAGATATCTGTTAATATCTTAAAAATCGAGATGTGCATATCAACCCAGGTCATATAAATGCACTATATGAATTATTTCGAAACGATAAAAATGTGTAAGTAATAAATCTCATTTCCCATAAAATATAATTCCAAACCTAGAACAGCTGCTTCACGTGCAATGAAGCTACTGTATAGGTAGTTGCAAAGTATTTCGTATACACAAGTTTGCCCTAATTAATCGAGCCTGCAATAGTTATATCTTATATCCGTTAAACATAATTCATTATAGGAACAAGTTTGCGTTTAATTTACTATTATGTTGGTCGATTAGCTTTCTATAACAGCCAACAGGTCCTAGTAGAACACGTGGCATTAACTAATTCTAAGAATACAGGGATGAATATGTTTAATATATTCTTCTTGGAACCTGTAGCAATTACGTTTTTATTTTGTTTTTACAACTCACTGATTTGCGGCCTTGCGACGGTCTTCGTGGAATGCTTACCTGAAATGATAGACGAGTTATAATACGAAAGACTTGCTTTAAAACAGTTAGCATTGTAAAACAGCTTTAATAAGCATAATCAAATTTATAGCACACTTGTTCAGCCCGTGGGTTAGCTCAGGAATCTAGTTTAAAAATAGTCACAATATTTATCCACAATTGCATATAAATATAAAAACTATCCAAATCTTTTTTTTTTATGAAAGGGCATCTAGCTCTCCCTATTGCCGTAAACTTCGCAACACAGATTATAAAACAAAAGTAAAAAAGAAAGAACTTTAGTGTAAGTGTAGCATAATTTGTGAAGTATTCTAAAGAACTTGCAATTAATAACTAAGTTCATTGGCTCACGTATTTGCGTGCTTTTTGGATTTGCAAAATTTTGCGACCTGAAATCACGACATTTTTTAAGCTAAATCTACACTTAAATTAAGTGCTATATATTGCACGCCTCATAAGCGAAGCGTTGAGGTGGGTACTACTGTCACTTCGCGCAAAACATCTGATTTTTCAAACTTAAAATGTCTTTATGTATCATACATTGCACTTGTAAGATAATACATACACACACATATTAAGAAAAAACACTATTTTTAACGTTCATGATATTTTTGATGTCATTTTTGTTATTTAAACTAGTTAAAAAACAGTTTAAATAAGTTCTGTCTTGGACGTCCGTGTGTCTGTATGTGCGGAGGATTTTCTTGTTAACACGATAGCGACCGAAATACTTTACTAATCGAGTCTTTTTTTTTCTCTTACGCTTGAGTATGCTCAGGAATAGAACCCTTTCATTTTTCAGGGTCTGATTCGATGTGGTTTAATTGTTATTAAATAAACAAAATAATAATTAATAAATAATTATTATTAAAAAAAAATGAGGCGTGCACTTTTGGATTTTCCAAATTTTTATATATATTGTGTATATATATATATATATCTATTATATACCTACTACTCTACTATATAATAAATAACTAAATGAACTGCTTCATATCAATTAATATAATGCTCATTTACAATACGTATTGTTGTACAAAGCGTAGGTAAAATACAAGGTACAAAAACACATCGTGAACTTTGAATCGCTTCAGGGGTGCATGTCCGTTACTGTGTAAATATTATGACAACATAACATGTTCCCTTGAGTTGACACTTTAATTAACAAGACAACAATGAAGCAATTAATCATTCAGAAATAAATCCCGGTTCGAGTGCAAGTTACAGTTTTCCGAATGCAGATGAATATTACTATCTTGTACCTATAAACCGGAGAAACGTTTGACAAATGAAAGGCGGGTCACAGAGCATTGTGTGAGATGATTACTGTACCAATTGGATTTGCAATCGGCTGTTGGACGCTTAATCTCTGATCTTATGTAATTCACCTCTAGTTATTGATTTGATGAACTGTTCTAGATATTATTGTATGGGAGGACAGTATATGTAATGTACGCGTGGCCTACTAGTATGTAGCTTGCTATCTATTTGATTGTAGATCTAATGACTGCGATTGTTTAAAATTTAAATTATGTAACGACTTATAAGTACCTTAAACAAATACATCATAAAGTACAGACTCATAACTTCTAGTTACTGCTAGCCGCAATTTTTTATAGCGTACTCTAGTACCCAATAATTCATCGACCTTGCGAAACAATTCAAATTACGTTCACCATTAATAAAGCTTTTCCATTGGACTAGTTTTGAGAGATATATCAACAGGCGAAGGTTCAACCGAAATAAATTATCTAGAATTACTTTTATCTGTTATTGTTTATTCGAGACCATAAAATATTATGCCATTGTATCGAAACAATCAAATGGTTCGTATAGACAATGAATTTGACTTCCAACTTATATAATTGGGTAACGATTTGTTGATACAAATGATATAGCTTTACTGACACATTGTGTAACGTAGGTGTTGTAACAATGTTGGGATCAATTCTGTCATTTGTCATGATAGAATTGGTTGCTGATGTATAATTGGTTATATTTAAATATTGGACTGACAGTAGGTACTCCGAATTTAAGCGGTTAATACCATAGCACATTACATAATTGAGTTACGATAATAGGTTTTATTTTCTCAAAACATTACTTTTTAAATAATCAGTTTAAGGAAATAAACGTAAGCTATACACACAAAGGTTAATTTACTCATTAATACCTCAGTTAAAAGCTCTTAGAACCCAGATTACTAGGTGCCAAGTACAAATCAAATGACACAATATAAATCATTTCAAAATGAATTATAGGATTTTCATTGTCAATGAGACAATGCAGAAATCCATAGATTGTAATCAGAAGTAGTGAATTGAAAACAAGTCAATGCATTCGAAATTATTTATCACTCGTAGTAAACATTTGTATTCAATCTCGGATCACGATAAATCTTTATCCGCTTCCTATTATATTATTCATTGGGTCACTGACACTTATATCTTAACTAGAACGTACCCATGGTTTCTCCTGCATTTTGTGCACTATAAAAATCAAATCGGCGGAAACAATTCGTGTATCAGAGGCCTTTTTTCTTATAGTTTATTCAATTTCATGTTTAGATCAGTTCTGTTAAATTTGCGAGATTGTAAGATTATGAAAAAAAAATATGTACACAAAATCGTATCTACATTTTCTCTGACATACTTATATTTAAGCTTGATAACCATGCGAATTCACCAAAGTTATAATATGGGAATAATTTTGTTGTCATATAATAACGAAATCACATTCCCCGAACATTAATAGAATTTGTACTTCGAAATACGATTTTCCAAATTACCGAATGGCGGCGTATTAAATCCATTATGGCTTCGAGCTAAAAGTGCAAACTAAAATTGTAAATATGGACGTGTAATTTGCAATGATCTAACATTAATGCTTTCGTGCACCTTTTGCTCCCTTTAACGAAATCTTTGCATTGCTTCGTGAAAACATCTGACTTAATTGAATAATATCGTTGATCGTGATAGCTCCTCGTTTTAGTGAAAGGAACACTGTTTTTATTATATGCTATGAGGTATTGAATTATAGTTACGGTCTGTGTGGTCCTTGTATTGAGTGAAATGACTCAACATTCGTTTAGAATGATCAATTTTTATTTTTGTTTTAATTAGGTTAGGTCTCATAACTTTCCAATTTTAAACAAAGTGAAATATTGTGTTATTTTTCAGTAACTGTAGGTATATTTTATTAATAGGTTTAAGATAAGTCCAAATCAAAACATTAGATCAGCTAATACATAATATAATACCTAACCATTGTTACAGGGAATTTAGAATCTTAATATTAAAAAGACATTGTTATTAATATTACCAAGATATTGCTCTATTACTTACACAAGCGCCTTGGCTAAATATAAATAATAAGATTAACTTAATCCATCTTGAATATGGCACACGATAATACATTATGTAACATCATCACGAAAAGGCACGCCTTGCTTTTAAAATTAGCGCAAATATTTGCACGTATAAGAGACAGCTATACATATCTATTTAAAAGATCCTTAAGGCTGGGTGTACACTGTACAATCTGTATGGGTAAGGATAACACAAACATTTTAAAGTACGCTGTCGAAGATTGCTTGTACCAACTCAGAAACCGTCGCTCAAGCATCATCTTCATTCTGAACATTATCACGTGATCAAAATTATTGCTTACGATTCTATAAAGGGCATACAGACAAACATCTTTATATTGTATATAAATATGTAAATTAATAGTTTCTGCTTAATATACACAAATCAATGGTTCTTTGTGTGTATGCGATAGCTTTAACCCCATCATTCGTGGTATAAATAAAGAATATCTGAACATAGCATATCCAGTCCAAATCCGTTGGAAGGTTAAATAGCCGCTACAAAGAGGCACGTTTACCCTTATTCAGGTGTTGTCATAACGTATGAATATCACAGGAAATAGGAAATCCTCTTCAATCCGATGTGGACACGTTTTGTTCATGCTATACGAATGCAATAATAATGCATTCGATTTATTAGTTTCTCAGTTAGAGTGAGTCATAAGGTACATCGGTTTTGAAACAACGTCGCTTTCTATTTAATAATTGAATGGAAAATTATTAGACGCAATTTATATGAAAATACGATGTATTCATCGTTTTAAAACAGACAAAGATTATTAACATTTGTATGCATCTTTAAATCAATACAAAATTGTTATTGTTAAATTCTATATGGGTATTGAAAAATATGCCTCTTAAAAATGTTCGTTTACGATCTTAAGGGGGAAAATTTAGATAGATACTAGTTGAACAGATATTCCATACAAGATAATGTAGCTATTTCCTCACCATAGCTATCCCGTTGCAACTAATCCGCAGACGCGTTAGAATACATTTTTCAAACGCATTATCTTCAAGTAATAGACGCTAGATTACCGGTTGCGAATAATAACATATCTCTACATCGTCAAGAGTTTTGCAAGAGTCATTTCTTGCCACACTTAGCTGCCATTAGCGCTATGCTCATGACATGGCAATCAGAGTGACTTTAAAGACTCTATCTAGATGCATTTGAAGTAAGCTCTACCTAGAGCCCTCTTTGTAGAGTCTAGACATGTTTATTTCTAAAAAAGTTCAATGGATATATAAATAACACGGAGTAATTGTAAAGATTTAGTAAAATATATGCATATGTAGAGCATTTATTGTCAATAATATTCACATTTTAATGTTCATAATATTGTGTTGCCTTTTCGTCGATTTAAAAAACAGAGTAGTATATTATTTTAAAATCCTTTGATTCAACTTCTAATATACGTTTATTACTCCTGAGTTATATTAATTATTTTCTAGATTTATGAATATTTCTAACAATTTTAATATCGTCTTTCATATCGTTAGAAGTGCAATATCCAGGATGTATAATTTAAATTTTATATGAACGGTAAGTCCTATAATTATTATGCGCATTGCATTACCTGTGTTTGATTCTAAGAATACATTCTGTTATGGCATTAATATAGATTTTCAATATTATGGTGACAAAATAACAATGTGTTTTTTGTTTACGTATTGAAAATCGTATTTAATGATAGCTTAAAGCTTGCAAAACTAAATAAAAATACATCAGATTTTAGTCCCTGCTTGTAATTTCAAAACATAATTTTTAATTATTTATTAAAGAATTAATAATGATTCTCCTTTTTACTTTATTATTTAGATTGTTGATCTAAAACGGAAACCAAAAATTATAAGAAAAATAACGATGTTATATTTACAAGCTTTATAACAATTGACTGCTTTTAACTAAACTAAATTGCTTTCCGGAACTAACTCTTATAAATAAATAAACTATATGAACCCCCTTGACCATTACACATAATATCATTACATAACATATTACATATTGTAACAGCATCGGCTCGAAAACAACGGCACGTCAATCAGTTATGAAACTTTCACTAATACAGTGTGGGTGGAACAGAATCTGGTAATACACGTGGGTACGCATATATTGTTCGACAAATTGTACATTTTATACTTGAATGTTATACGATTTGTCGAATAACTGTCAGTTATTACGTTTTGTAAGTGTTAAACAAACAAAAAAAGGTAAATTCTGTGTTTTTTTATGAATCAATTATTGTGTTTTATTGCACATAATTATAAACGACTACGCATACGCAAGTAAAGTTGATGAGTTTCCGATTAAATAATTTTATGATGAAAAACTATATTCAAAGCATAAGTAATAATCGATTTTACAGAGCCCTTGTACTTACAGCGCTATAATTTCAAACGCCCTCTAACGTATTTCAAAAGGCACATCGTAATAAAACTGATACGGAAGAAACGAAACCTTATAATTTAATAAAACAAACCAACAAAAGCCAATCAATTTCCAATACGATAAGCTGAACAAACAATAATATCCCTAAAACAGTCATTACGCGGTATCTCGTACGATCTAAGATACCGAGCACCCAAGGCGTTATTATATTGATACCCCATTAACCTATACCACGACTGTACGTTGTATAACTAACTGGTTGGATTGGTCTGGAATGGATAGACCAGTTACGCGGAAGGACATTTTAGGCGACTCATGCTGTGATCACTGACGAGCTTGCACAACCAGTGGAAAAAGTTTTATCATTAAATGTCTGCTTTTTACAGAGTAGAGGATGAAAGTGGTAATTGGATGACGTTTTACTGTGGTTAATTAAATAGATATTTATATCTTACTTGATTAGCTTAATTGGATTGTGGATTTCAATAATGATATATTTACTACGATATATTTGCGTCATAAAGTATTTCACAGTAAATTTTTGATATGTTATTCGTGACTGTATCAAAGAAAACTAATAGAAGTACCCATAGTGAATGTATGTAGACACAAATTTCAAGATTAATTATTGGTTTTAGTAAGCACGTATTGACACACGTAGAGTTGGTCACGATCAGAGATAAGCTAGAACAAAGTGGCTAAGAAAAGTGGCGAAGTAATCCGCAAATAGCATTAATAATAAGCTTCTGTATGCTTTATCCTTACTCATGTTTCAGTGTAATTGTCGTGGATGTAATATAAAACGGTTAAGGTAAGCGGATTTAAAGATGCAAATTGAAATTATGTTAAATTCACACAAAATATGGAGGTAAATAAATCCACCGAAAGTACCTAGAGCGTTTTTTATGTTCTGTTTTCGTATTGTTTTATAAATAAACAAAGTAAGATTATTGTGGCTGTACTAAATAAACAATAATTTAAGGACTAGAGTAGATTAGAATTTAGGATATATTTCGTAATTTATTTTTTTCGTTCACGGTAAGTCGACTATCGTCTTTCAGGCATCGTTTATCAGGTATGTACCTACTATACTAATAATAATAATTAGGTACTTATACTTATCATTTGTTACTTAATCCAATTACACCTAAACCCATCTGTCAAACCATGCTCCAATAATGCACAAAAAATTGCTCTCACAAAAATAAATTCAAATCTCTCGAATTAATTCAACACAAACGCGGCTATAATATGTTTAAAGGTCCCCTCTAAGTGGTCTTAAAACCAGTGCCGTCAACCGCGAATCACGTCCTACTCGATTTATTAGTTAACTCACTACGTTAATTGCATGACCGCTCAAGTCTATGCTTTTTATTTTTGATATCTTCAAATAGCTACTTTGAAGACCATTTATTATCGTACGTAATTGTAGTAGCAAGACGATTTATCGATAAGAAAAGGTCAAGAGCGATGTAGGGATATTTTGCATATTATGGTATTTTAAGCTCTATGAATATTAAGCATTGATGTTTGATAACGGCGAAAAAGGTTCCTTACTCGTACAAGGGCTTCTTTTTTTAGAACATTCAATCTATATTGAGTTCAATAGAAGCCTTACATGAAAACATTCCATTAAATTAATTGAAATGTGACATTTCTATAATTGAAATTAATTTAAAACTTTAAATTAACACAAGCCTTAATTGAGCTTACTGTGGGACTAGGTCGATTTGTGTAATAATGTCCTATAATATTTATTTATTATTTATTTTATTATACACAATTTTAAGCGTGTATCAGTAGTAAGTCTATATTATGCCACGTGTGAATTAATAATTAATATTTTTTAATGAAAATCTTTAAATATTCGTTAAAAAGTCATGAAATTGAATATTCAATCGGAAAATTGTGAATCTTTTATGAAATATCAATCTCCTTCTGTTACGAACTCCAATGACGGTAAAATAAAACAGAAGTTTCTTTGAGTAACTTTTAATAACAGATGCTTTGGAATTTTCTGGAAGTTTTAAATCGCTCTACTGTGAGCGTGATATTTTCTTAAAAGGCTAATTATGATTTTTTATCAATAAAGTATCATAATTTAATGACATATTAATT
>CAJQZN010021416.1:15785-37500 GCA_907164685.1 Colias eurytheme
AATTTGAAAAGAGATTTATATAGGTAAGTATCGAATTAATGTTGATAGATGTAAACGAAATATTTATTTTTATGTTTAAATTTAAATATTTATCATAAGCATCAAGAAATGTAATCCATACCACAGATAATATAAAATTATACTAGTCCATACGAAGGTGTGACTCGACATATTGTATTGATATAATTTATAGGAGGCATTTACCGGTTGGTATTGATAATTGATATAAACCAAATGTTATCTCTTGTAAACCTATTAATACTAATTGATCAAGCTTACGTTTTAGTCATATGAAATACTTAATTATATCGTGCATTGAATTTGTTATATGATAAGGAAATGAAAATATGGTAATGCCTGGTTGCCGCAATAGTAAGTGACTTTGATCACTTCCCAAGAGATTATGAGTCCAATTCCCTTTACGAAAAAAAACTATATAACGAACATTTGGATATAAAATATATTTTAAGTGGTGTGTATTTATGTGTTTATTATTAGAACTAAAACAGTTCATCGCACAAAATTAAAAAATCTATTTCATTATTTTTTACTTTTACTTTACCAACATTTGCAAAATAAATAATACACTCGTACAATAATTATATACCATTAAACTTTATGACATAATATGTTATAATTTTCTTCATTTTAAATAAAGTAAGCATCTACGTCTTCAAGTATTTAATTAAAATAAAGCTTTACTCGTTTTTAAACAGCAAAGATAACGTTAAGGAGACGATAAAAATCTTTATAAGAAGAATAGCAGACATTGCGCGGGAGTTACATAATTATCACAATATGTTCCTTTATTATAACCATGAGTTTAAATCTCGTAAAAACTTAAACGCTTTTTAAATGTAAATTTTCTTACGAAGCTATGAGCCATTTATGTATGTTTTAATACGTACTAATATAACATCAGCAGTCTTATTGTCGCACTTTATGGACTAATTAAATGTTTAACATTTACATGCGCAATTATAGAATATCAAGTGCAATTACTAATCATTCAGTCATTTTACAAATTTAAGGACAACAACTTACTTTTACGAAATTTTTATCATGAAGATGAACAAATCAATTGCATTATTGACTGACTGGTTGGCTTGGTTGGTAGTGGCCTTCCAAGCCAGAAGTCGTGGGTTCGATTCCCACCCGGGGCAAATATTCGTGTGATGAACATAGATGTTTGCTGTGTGTCTAGGTGTTAATTATCTATATAAGTATTTATTTAAAATTATATACGTATATTTATCAGCCATCTAGTTTCCATAACAAAAATCAGATCGTTCCGTGTGTGAAAATTGTCCTGAAATATTTATTTATTATAATAATTCATCAAGCCTTTCTTAAATATATTTCAAACAGTTTTTACCAGCACCTCTACAGCTAAGCGGATTTACATTTGAGTAAAACAAATAGTCATTTTACGAGGAAATAAAAAATATAAAATTTGTAACATGACTAATCGAATTACATATGAAACAGTCATGTTATATGTTGGTAATTGAGGTAACTTTCTTGGATTTAAACGCTTAGAAGAGAGAAAGATTTGTGAAATTCGATTAAAACGTTACAACACTTGCATGTTTTATTCCCATCTATTAGAAATTGCGATAATTCATAGAAATTTAGAAAGGCTTACATGCTTATTGTATGAATTATGAATGTGTGTGGGTGTTTATTCGTCAACGAAAAGTCCATGAACCCGTGAACTCATTTGATCAATCGTCCTATTCTCTTCCTACATAGATCTGTATTCATACATTTCTCAAACATGCAAATGTCGCACGTTCGCCAGAACAATGTAATTTGTTTGTTATTTATATCTCTTCGTCAAGATATATTTCAATGGGACATTTAAGTCGTGGTATAACGTACGTGGGGCGTGGGTGTGATATGACAACGTGCAAAATGCGTGCAAAACGGTTTTTCATGGATTTTAAGTGTGATATAAACATTTGAAACGGCCTGTCACGTTATGTCATAATGGTTAAGCGACAAGATTGTTTGCTCTGGCAAGTTTATTCGAATTCATCATTTGTAAGCTGTATAAATCACATTTATAATTCCTATTACACATCGTAAACATTCCAGTGTTGATTGAATCTGGTCCGTGATTACAACTTATTGCGAAGCATTCGAGTGTGTGTAGTTAAATTGATTTTTAATATATGTTCTCGAAAATGTGTCCTATAAATATAGTTATTAACTGCACAGCTCAGTAATAGATTTAAACTTTATGGTCCGGGAGCCAGCAGCAGATTTTATGACCAAGTTCCTCTCAAGCGGTAATTAGTAAAATGCATCAAAGTATAGTATTATGAAGCCTCGTGAACGTCAGCTGGAGCTCGGTTGGGGGGAAGAGCGGTTGTAGCCTCCCGTATCAGCTGACGGTTTTTCCACCAAGATACAGCCAGCTGACATATATATTTATCCACAGTTACATATAAGCTATCATCAGGTAAATTTTTGTTTGAGAGGAAATAACGGAAAATAAATTTTTCTTTAAATTTAACTTTCATGTCGAGACACCAGCTGACGTATAATACACCATGTTGTAACCAGCTGACTATTTTTTTTCGTTGAGATATTGGGTTAGCTACAATTTGACAAATTTTTAGCTGAGAGGAAATGAATGAATGAATGTGTTTTTTTTCCTATGTGCGTGGGAGGCTACAACCGCTCACCCCCCCAACCGAGCGCCAGCTGACGTTCACGAGGCTTTATAATACTATACTCTCATGCGTCTGACGAATTATCTCTTGAGAGGAAATAGTTAACCAAATTTGCACCTGGCTCCCTAACCATTATGTGTGGGCTATGAATTGTTATTGCGTCTTGTAAATTTTCAGCCTTTAACTCATCACATCTGCAATTGAATATTTCAAAATTCTATTATAATAAGGGAATAAATCTTACCTGTTGGTTGCAACGATTTCGCGCCAAAAACACTATCCCACCGCCTTTGTTTACTCCTCATTATTCGACAAGCGCTTCACTGTATCCGAGCACCTGAAAAAA
This sequence comes from Colias eurytheme, assembly GCA_907164685.1. Lineage (NCBI taxonomy): Eukaryota > Metazoa > Arthropoda > Insecta > Lepidoptera > Pieridae > Colias > Colias eurytheme. The sequence goes on from CAJQZN010021416.1 coordinate 18,810, forward strand.
AAATAGCCATTCATATGTGAAGAGAAATTCAATTATATCCAATTAGATAGCAAAGTTTCCGTTTTCGTTAGTCTTCAATTAGTACGTGGCGTGGAATTAGAACGGCGGTCCTCATTAGGAGTGCAGACTGTGGTAAGAGGTAGATCCGAGATAACGCATTACGCATGCGCGCGCTATTGTTCGCGCCCAGATGCTTAGATAATGTGGTGAAAGCTCAGTAATATGCATTACTTTTGGATGTGTTGTCATTTGTCTCATAATTTATGGCATAAGTTCCAGACACTCGGAACATTGTGTGCCGCGGTGTGTATAACTTGAATGGAATATTTACAATTACGTTTTAGTAGCATATGCTGTATATGGGTGGTGTTGTAATGTTTTGTTGAAATAAATTACTACGAAACATTAATTTTACCGAATGATGATATATTAAAAATAAAATACGTACTATAAATTAGATTAGAAAATAAGGATTCGTCTGTATAAGGTTATTAACTTTGTTTCGGGTAATTAATTAATTTTTTCAATCATTTTTGTCTCTAGATAGATTTCACAGATGAATTTAAAATATCTTTATTAATATTTGAAATAGAAAAATTCATAGATAGTTTATAATATGTATTACATTATTTCTAAATGTACTAGATTATATTTGTCCATGGTACTAGATAAGTATATATGTATTTAAATAAAACGCATGTAATTGCACCGTAGCAAAATTTAACACACCATAAATAAACACGATTAATATAAACATAATTTATTTCTACATTTAACAAGCAACCATTTCCCAACTGGAGTGTACTTGTGTTTTTGTTATATTAGTATTAATGTATATTTAATGTGGTGTTTTGGTCTGTAATTGTGATATAATGTTGGGTAAGCGCACGTGCCGCTCGAATGAATAGCTGACGCCAACAATTTAGAACTAATATTCTAAATAGGCACTAGGTCTAGACGGCTAACAATGGACGCTATTTATTCAATATAATGCAAGAGTAACTTTTTGTTTGGCTAATGACTAAATTAAGACGTTTCTGCTACTTTCCTGTGCGGAAAATTGAATCAAGCACTTATTAGCCCTTTTATAATTTCTGAAAACCAAAGTATTTCATTGTAAATACTGATCCTTATATTCTTTAGTGGTAAACGTCAGGTTTTTACCACTCAAACATTCGTTCAAATATTCAAAAACAAATCAAAGTGAAGTAACTCCAAAAAAGATAAATAATAATGAGTCGTTTAATAACAACAAACACAAAAGGCCGGATCCTCTGGGAACACGACATTACCTTCAATTTAGGCCTTTTATTGAATGACCCAATATTTGTACAGAATAGGCATTCCTTTCAAGGGCCAAACGGATGTTTTATTTACTTAAAATTTACGCTCAAACGAACGCTTACATAACGGTTAATAACAAAGCGTTTTATCAATACTGGTTCCGTCCTGAGTGTGTGATTTTCAAAGACATGAAATTCTTTGATTTCCAAAGATAAGGATTTTTAAAATCAAGAAAATGGAAGAAACAATGGCACGTTATGGAAAAAAGGTATATCATCGAAGTGCCATCAAAATCAATAGGTACCTAACTATTTTTTTAATTATTATAAATGGAGAAAATAAACGAAGTATTTATTGATTAACCAATTTGTTGTTTAGAGAGTATATCTAAGCATTCTTTATATAAACAAACAACCGCAAAATAAACTAAACTAATATAAAGAATGAAATTGTTATCTAGCCTAACGTGAAAGAGATTTTTGTGGTTATACCGAGATTAGATTATAAGGTGTGTTAGTTTTGGCTTGGTTTGAGGTAATTCAACTTTTGCGTTGGTGGTAAATAATTCAAAAGTTTATATAAGCTAGAGAACCGAACTGTTACTACTAAAGTATTTACATTATGTATCAAAATAAATAATTCTTGGAATAAAGCAGAAAATCATAAATAGGACGATATGAAAAATCTAATTAACAAAGATAAAACAACTGAACTGAACAAGTGTTCAGATTTTATGAGCTACAAAATAAGATAATGAAACTACATCTATTTAGAATGTAAATACAACAATTCGTGTATGAAGAAAAAGGAAAAAGCGGGATATTGGTAACGTCATTATAATATCATGATGTTCATTTTGTAATCTGTAAGATGTTCTTGAAGCTCTTAAAGCCATTCGAGTACATTAAAGGACGGTTATGACAATTTCTCATTATTATGGAGTCGCCTTAAGTACGTTTTCATACTTTAATTTAAATACAAAAGTTATTAATCGTTGTCTGGAGTGTCAAGTGATATTTGATTGATATTTGAGATTATTCCAAGATCCAAGTTAATAAATTATACGGTTATTAATTGAATTGTTTAGCAATTTATTATCAAGTGAGGTAGTGGTGTTATTTTGGTTTTACGTTATAAATTTTTGCTACTACGTTTTCCTTTCGAAACATAGTCAAACGTTCATTACAGGCACTAACTTTTGCCGAAATATCGCAACGTCTCAACTATCGAAATCGTCAATTCTGAACTTGTTCAACAATAGCGCAAGAGTCAGTAGCAAATTTACGTGCTACCTATTCCGCAAGAAACTAGTTTTTGCTGATGAAGATAGGGAAAGCGTGCTTTTCGCAACCGAGCCGTAGTAATTAACTCACTATCTCCGCAACCATTGTGTGTAACCATAATAGTAGTGGACACCTTTTATAACAATCTGAAGCTCAATTTGTTGATAAACCAGTTTGTTAATTCCGATAACTGTTTAAGTGACACCGGCTATGAATAAATTGGTTATCGTGTTATGCCTTTATAATATCAAATGTACTTTGTAGCTTGGTTGTGTTTTGGTGTTTTTGATAAAAACCAGGTATAGCTTAATATAAATATAGGTAAAGTTATATTCAGCCCATTACAGAAATCGTTAGGAATAAGTTGTTGTAAATATTGAGATACTAATAAAATTATGAAATTACAGCAAAAGGACAGTTGGCGACGATACGACGATCGATAAGGCGATAAGGAAAGAAACCTTTTTATCAGATATTCATCGTTTAAGTAGTAAAAATTGTGGACAAGTATTTAAAATATTATATTCTTATTAATACTGCAAGCGGATACAGTGCTGGAGGTATGTTAACAATTATGCATAAATAGAAAATGTGACAAACATGTAGTATAACATAAATTCCTCACGACTGGAAAATATTCCTGATTGAAATAACTAATACAGTGTTAATATTTTATGCTATTTTTATACGAGTTATGCATAAAGCCTTGACAAGGCTGTCTATTTGTAAACGACGTTCGTGACGCGTCAAACCGGCGGACAGTATTTGAATTGCATATCTTTACAACTTATTTACAGATTCTGAATTGTTTTTATTCATACGTGATTTATCTACGACAGGATATACAATTTATTGCCACCGTTTACATTATAATAATCTAAATTTTCGAACGAAATTGCCTATGAATTTAAAACGTTTCTGGACAGAAAATGATCTATGTCAAGAATGTATAAACCAAAGTTATATTCAAATACCAAAAGTACTGCATATAAACGTATTTGAACCGGATATAAAATGTCAAAATACTAGCACTGATTTCGTGTCAACGATAAAAATTATCTTAAACCTGTCAACGGAATATCAAGACGAAAAATCTTAATATGTGCCTTAACGAGACTGGTTTGTGAGCTGTTTGAAATTCAAAATACGAAACAAATACAAATGTTTGAGAAATGATGAATTCATTGAACTCGGCCGGATATGTCGCGTCCTTGCGGACAAATAATGTGAGTGAGTCTTGAATGTAGGACCTCCTTATTAATACGTATCCGTGGTCATTGACTGTCAGGCATAGTTTAGGAGATGAATGGAAATCAGATGCGCTAAGCGAACTTTATCGACATAGGAGCAAATTCTGAAAGTACCTAGAAACCTAATGGTTTTTTTTTCATAGGTACAACTTATACAGTTTTATATCCCTTATATCTTACTTCCAATTTTAATGGCTTTATAAATTAAAAATGCGAAATTATATAAATCGTAGAGTAAATTTTGTAAGTAATACAGTAAGCTACGTTAAAGTATGGGTTGCCTATTACGTAATATTGATTTACATTCAAATGGAAAAAAATGTCTATCAAAATATTTGTTCAAATTCCTATCAATCCAATTTCATTACCTTCTGTTAAATTGAACGCGGTGTGTCTGTGCACATACTTAAAAAATCAACACACATTCAATTTGAAGTTCAAAGAAATCCGTGCGTCGGTAGCGGTCAAACATCAAAGCCTCGTTTCTAGGCACCAATAAATTCTACTAATAAAAGAATGCTTTGTTTCAGAATGGGAACATTAAATTGTTTGATTCTATCTTTTCCAATGAAGCATAAATAAAACGTTTTCAGCGTAAACAAATTATATAAGTAAACAACTTATATAAAATTACTAGCTGTGTCGTATTTCTTTAGCTGTTATGTTATTTGTTGTATAACCTTATTATTCCTGTAAAGTTTCATCCAAATTCACCCAGTATTTTTTTACCTGAAAGAGTAACAAATATGTTATTTTATTATACTTAGGTACTTATAATTAATTATCTACTTCAATATATTTAACAAGTTGGAAGTTGGAACCCGTTTACACCTGGATGTAAAAAGTTTGTTCTGCATCCGTAACAAGTAAGTTAACTTTTAACTTTTGGATTAATAACAGGCAGAATACAGTTGTAATGACTTTGTAGAATTTAGATTACAGACATTATAATTCAAGATCAAAGCGAACACTTTTTTGAGAGCTTGCGTTTATTTTTTAATATTTTATTTATTGAATTGCTTAGAGCCGAATTAAATTATAATCCTAATCGTTTAAATAGTCAAAACCTATTAGGTATGTTTTTAAAAATCGATAAAAATATTTCGATATCTTTAACCGAATAAACACACTGTTTTGTAGTAGAAGTCAAAACGTTACAACTTTATTCTTAAACATTTCATTTGACGCCGTTGCACTCATCTCACGGTATCTTTGAAACTTGATTCGAATAAATATTATAATCAAAATATATCATGTTCTATCAACAAGTGTCAAGGAAAAATAAAACTCCGTCTTCAGGGCTTTAATATAAACCCATGTTACGATTGAATGCGCATATCAACATCCATTTATGACCTTACCATATTCTCAGTGATGTGGGTGGGATTCACGTGCTTTTAATAGATTTCTCTTTTACATGTTATTTTTATAGAAGCAGCATCTTACCTAATTGTTTTACTTGGTACATGCTGGAATTTGGAAAAATCCGAGCATTTGATTTTTTTATTGGTTCCACTGTGTAAGTATTTTGTGAATTGTACTATTCTGGTATATAATATTATATAATATTTATTCCTGTTATTTTTCCCATACTACCCACTTCTAAGTTCTAATCAGTAGGAAAACTATAAATATTATACGAATTTCATTTTATCTTACTTTATATTTGCAGAATCGGATTTTACAGTAAGTAACAGTAGCGGAAGATGCCACTTTAAACCGAGGAGGAGAATATTAGATTTCTTCGAACGTTTGATGTATTTTAATTTATTTACTACTTGAAAATCAATAGATATTTCATATTGGAATAAAATTGACATAGAATTTAGATTGAAATGAAAGCTTTGAATGTCTAGAACGAAAAGTAGGTTTCCCTATAATATCTATTCAAATGCATTTAGAGTGATCTTATCTATTCAGAAATTCATTCAATAGTTTCGATCTTATCGTTTCTAATAATATGTTTTGATATCCTATTGTTAACATTTTATTAGAAAACCTTGGGAATTAACTTTGGGTTAGACTTAGCTTAATATCAAAATGTCGATAGGAAACCATGAATGCACTTATAAAATTCCCTCTCTAACATTCAAATCAATGTTCAAATACCAATTAAATATAAAAAAACTACTTAAAATATTTATATTTGTCAGGTATATTACGTTTGTATGAACAAGATGTAAAGCCCATCACGTGATGCTCTTCCCACGGCGAGTATGTTTGTTTAAGCTGTGGCTGGACAGTTCAGTTTTCTGATTAAAATATGCGACACTATACAGAATTTAATTTTATGTGTTTGAAGCTCTCTTATAGAAACTATGATATAGAATTATCTTTGTTTCCGTCTTCCTTTCATCATAATATGTGAGATCAGAATAACTTATAAATAGTAATAAGATAATTATTCACTTTTATAGGCCTCTACCAAAATTTATAAAAATACTTCCTTGTAGAATTCATAGGATAGTTGCAAATGAAATTGTAAGCAGTATGTATCATTATTCAAATGTAAGTCATAGGTACTCGTATCTATTTATTTTAACATATTCCTAGTATGTAGATTTGAAATTATATTCGCTGTCAATATCCCTGCTGCGTTGAAAGCTTATCATTTCAACTGATTTATGATAAAATGATTTCATTACATGTAACCATAGTAGCGTAAGAAAGGCGTGGGTACAAAATATAGACATTAAAGTTAGCATTGCTTAGAGCTTACTAATATTAAATCCAAATTAATGTTGTAATAACAAAGACGTAGTAGGTTTTCTCTTTAATATCGTGGGCATGGCTATCTAGTGTGTGTAATTCAGTATTTTAAATGCGAATACCAGAATGTACTTTAAATAACCTTCGAAATTACGAGCGAAACATTATTTGTTATGTATTTTTAGGTGCTTTAGCTAATTAATCCCAACATGGCAGTGGGAATAAGTTTAATGAAATATTTCACTTATTAGTTAGTACATTATTATACCTACATTTAGTGAATTTTGGATAAAGATCGGAAATAGTGTATAATCGCAATGTTCCACACAAAACATTTACTACAAAGCTAAGGTTGGAAATGATTGAAAATCAATTAGATATTAGTACTGATAATAAATTTCACAAGTTATCTCAATAAAAATTTGAAAGTCAAAGATGCGCGTTCGCATTTACTGTTCACTAAATTATACATCCAATTACTGTGTGATAAGTGTACATCGTATAGCTTTTGAGATCAGTATGACGTAAATCACACGGAGATGCAATCGTTCACGTAGAAAGTGTTCAAATGTTATTCATTGTGCTGCAATAAAAAGGCTCCATGTATGGAAAACAACGCAATACCAGTGATATGACAGTCCTTTAAAGTCGCTAAGATACTTATGAAATGCGTGGACGGAGCGATTCATTTCTTTTCTCATGGATGCATTAAGATATTGATGCGACTAAATTGCTACCCACGTTCTCGACGTGTTTTGTATGAGACGCATTTTTCTCTCAGTCTTGGTTGCTTCCGTAACATAGCGCTTTAATTTGACTGGGCTTTAGAATGTTCTAGATTGTACGGTACGGGGAATAAGTCAAGCTTTATAAGGTGGAAATGGAATGGATTTAGAAACAATAATACCTCTTTCATAATTAGTTTACTATTCAGCAGTATGAAAAAAGCAAACGTTAAAAATGAAGTTCTCATTTAATAGCTCTACAGGAATTACCTTCTTGCAGAAATGCAAATATACGCCAGCTAAAATCAACTTTTAATGTTAAAAATGTAGCAGAAAATTTTTTGAAAAGTAATTACTAGAAGGAAACTGTTCAACGCAAAATATTTAATTCATAACGGCCCTTTGTTCTTACGCAAGAGAGAAAACAGGCGATTTTTCCTGCTTGACCTTTTCAAGCGGCCGCCGGCAATGCACTAGTTTATAATAGGTGTAGAAAGCAACCGGAACAACCTTTCGATTGACCTTTAGCTAATAAATAATTCTGAAACGTGAACCTTGTGTGCGAAATTCCCATTTGTGTCACAAAATTGCTACACTTAACAAGAGTGCGACAGAGGCGTCTACGATGCTTCGAATAAAGCATAAAATTGTACTTCGCGACGTGTGCTGTATCGGACGGGTGCTTAGCAAGTTAATTGATGCGTGAACCGAGTGATAGTACTAAAACGCCTCGTGTATACTTACACCCGTATTCACAAACGTTACTGTGAGGTCTCATAGTAGGCATGGACGCATAGGGGTAGCAAAATCATTTCACAAACAATACTTAAGTGGTGAAGCGCACTATGCGCTCGTTAAACTGAACGCACAGCTAAGCAACTTCGTTAGCTACTTTAGACAACGCATAGTAGACCAAAAACAGGCCACGTGTACAAAACGAGTGAAGTTATATTATTTTGTCGTCTTATTTTGTTGTTACTTTCGACCTAAAAATGGATTATAGCAGTGAAGAAGAATTCCATTATTATATTAACGATAGGATATTTGAACAAAGGACAATAATAACAAGAAAAGTGGTACGGGACTTTCAAGATCCTTTTGATTACTATAGTTCGGAAGAGTTTAGAAAACGTTATAGATTTTCAAAAGACGTTTATCATGTTCTTTTGCCACTAGTTATTAATGATTTAATAAAATTGACTGAAAGAGGCTTACCAGTGCCGCCAATGTATCAACTGCTGATAGCTATAAGGTTTTATTCCTTCGGAAGTTTTCAGGTAAGTTTTAAGAAAACACTTACCTATTTATAATTTACAAATAAGTAATACATTATTGTATCAAAGAACCTACCTAACAGTAGGTAATAAAAAAAAGTATAATTTATAATCTTCATTTACAGATGGTTACGGGAGATCTTATAGAAGTGAGCGAGCCGTCAGTTTCAAGAATTGTTAAAAAGGTCTCTCGGCTCATCTCACATCTGCATGAAAATAAAGCAGTTTATAAATTGCATTGTCATTTACTCCTGTCAAACTCTACCATGAACTTAGCAATACAAAATGGACCAATCACATGTCGCCATTTTACGCAGTGCGTTTGCTTTGCCAAGCATTACTTAAGTTTTGTCTATGAATAGAAAGGCTCGATGATTGGAACGCACTGAGAAGTTTTACCCTTTGCACAGTGTTGATGCTTTACTTAGGGAAGTACTGTTTGTGAATACGGGTGTTAGTCTTACTCTTGAAGAATATCTGTGAGTAGGCGTGAGCATCGGTCACGTATTGGCCTGAGTTATAACCCGGGAATGAAATAAATCTAGCTTTACATTAGACTGCTGCTTTGTTCGACTGAACATATAGACCGCCCACGCACAACATACGTAACTCGCTGCTGAGTAATGACTCAGAATCGTCAATTTTATAAGAACGGCGTAATGTACACTCCACTTATTTTATTTCGCTTCAATGAACATAAAGATTTTACTTTCACTGGCTTTTGATTGAGCGTTTTAGTAAAATTACTCTCCGTGATTGTATAATTGTACGTAATTTCGTTTTGTTACATAATGTGCCATCAAAGCAGGGGCGAATTGATGGTAATCTAATAGTGATAAAATTGTCTAATTCACAACAAGTGTGTAAAAGTTTGTGAATCAATTATGTAATTTATTTTTAAACGTGCTATAAAAACTGAATCACATTCGTTTTTTGGAACGTCGGTTAATGATAATAAAACAGAACGAATAACGTACTGGATCAATAAAAATATAACAACAAAGGTTCTAATAATGTCTCTATCGATTATTAAAACATTATACGCTGATTCATATTTTTTCAAAGAGTGCATCAAAGCCGCTAAATAGCTTTTAATAATATATTCTATTGGTCTCTAATTAGTATGAGAACATAAAGAATGAATGCGGTCTTCACCGCGATCTCACAGATGTAAGTTCACGCGTATTCTACGATTCGTCACACTTCAAGCTATTGTTAATACTCATTGATTTGTACGCTCTTCCATACATATTTTCACACAATGTCGAGATGAAGTAATCATCAATTAAAACATTCATAAAATATGTGTCGATTAGAACATTATAGATGATATCTTCAGATAATGGAATTTTGGAAAAATATATCTCTGATAATAAACACAATTTAATGGTTATCATAATATTACATATTATGTTTTCATTTTCGGGTTCATTGAAATAAATTTTATCATTAAGTGATTCGATTGAATATATAGAAATTATGTTCATTCCCCTTTCACTATTCCTACCTTGCACATATTACAAGATACTTGAGAATATTACTTTTGTTTTAAGCTTAAACAAAAGTTGTGGTAGGTATATGCAGTCGTATTAAAAACTCGTAAAATATCTTTAACATAAACATGCAAAGGAATTCCGGACGCAACGGATGAATGGAATAATTGTTTAAAGATAAAAAGTATATGTAAAACCAGTTTTGCGGGATTACTCAAGAGCAGAGAAACAGAAGACATTGGCAACGAAAAACGTAAAAGTTTACGGCCAAAGAGTCGATAATATTCGAATAAAAAGTGACGTAACAAGGACGTTAACGCGGTTTTTGAAGAATTTCCTTGCTTCATTAAGCACCGTAAATTCTTCATAAATTACTCGCGTACTTTTTTATTTTTGTAGCGTTACGTAATAAGGTAAAGAATTCTTATAAAAATCATTAAACTTTATCGCAACTTTCAATAAATCTCGACAGCGAAAGACAATACAAATCGTCAAGATATCTTCGATTCACAGGAAGTCCTCCTAGTGATATTAATCACCTGTTAATATCCTTATTTTTTGTTAAAAACATGTGAAACTGTGAAGTTTTGATCAGATATCCGATCCCAATAGCACTCTTTATGGTCCTCGAAGCTATTAAATGGCATACCAATAGCATCGCTCGTAAAAACGTGTGACGAGAGACCGCCGTGTTTCAAGTTTACGGGCCCTTTTGACCACATGCTATCTAGTTATCTTTATGTGTGTTTGTTGAACGAAAGCTCAAGTTCAATTTTAAGAGTGGGCTTGAATTTAACAAATTGAACTAATAATTTTAATTTGTAACTTTTAGATGCTTGTGTATTTAATAGTGTCTGTGTTTAACAAAATATGTTTAAACTTCTTTTTATTCTAATTGCACGATATATAAATACACGTTTATATAATTATTCAATACTTACATAAAATTTTGTCTTATTTATAAAATCTTGGGTATAATATGCTTTAACATGAATATTTTATTGTATCTAAAATGAAAAAGTAAATTAAGAGTATGTGTGTGTGTGTGTCACTTTTATTTAAAAAAATGTGACTACAAACTTAACCCCTTACAAACTAAACTTAAAGTGCTACCTCGATTCGCGTCTAATTACAAAGCCTCGATTAAAAGTTAACTTAAGATAAAGTTACGTGTTAATTAAGTTACTTAAACAATACAAGCTGGTGCAAATAATTAAAGCTCCGTTTGAGGATAACAGTCGAAGGTGCGTTTACAACTCGGCAACGTGTTTCAGAACAATCGAGAAATCTTTTTCTTGGTCTAATTTGCCCCTCGTCCAGCCATGTTGACCTTTTTTGATTAGTATCTAACCTTAGAACCTTTACAGGTTTAGATAGAGTTGAACACGCAACGGATTTTAAATTAAATCGAACTTTAAAAATGTTTAGCTTAACAGGTGTTTAAAACTATTTATTGCACACCTTTTCCCAAATCGTTTTAAAGATTTAATTATTAAGTTCGATGTGAATGTAACCTTTGCAAAAAACTTTAGAATTCCAGACTGACATGTTTCCAAAGAACCTTCGTCAGGTCCAGACGAAATTGCAAATGTGTAACGAATCCACATAAAAATAAAAGATATTTATGACTCACAATATAGCAAGAACTTTGAAAGTATGTTATTATTAATTCTGTAAACGGTGGGCGAAATTTGAACTTACCTGATATTATTTTTGATAAGACTTAAGATAATAAATTTTGTTACGGGGATTACAATAACGACCACCTACTTTGTTTATGACTTTAAATTTCAAATAACTTGATGAAATTAATCGGTTTCAAATTGATTTGTCAGTAAATTTTTAAACTCTTAATTCGGTTTTGTAAATTGCCATAATAATGTTGAGTATTAATATAATATCATGCCCCCGACAACTTTTTATTTTTTTGTGTATTCTTCCAAAGCTTAAAGCAGGGTTGATTGATGTTAATGGGCTCTTCGTAGAATAATGGAAGAGATTCTATGACAATACACAATACACACATAATAGATAACACCTGATATTTCATGTATTACGGCATTGGTAAGTATCAATTTCGCTCGCTAACTAGGTATATAAAATAAAAATATATGAAGTAACTAATGAATAACTTCCTTGAAAATCACTCTATCTATAAAAAACGCATCAAAATCCGTTGCATACTTTTAAAGATCTAAGCATATAATATAGGGAAAGACAGCGGGAAACGATTCTGTATTCTACCTAGTGAAGACCACATCAAACGTGCTTAAAAAGTCAGACATGTGTGGGCTCCATTCATCCGCAAAGGTCAGAAGTAGCGTGAAGTTTTGACAGACATTTGACATATGATACGGTTAACCACATTGGAAGCGCGGTCATTAATCAATAGATAATTATTCTGGTAATAAAATAGATGTGAGCCCGCGATCAGGAAAATTGGAAAGATAATCAATCTCAGGGCGTATGGGAAATTAATCTATTTATATTGCATTGTAGGCATTGTGCGTTCGATAGGAATAGAACAGTTATAACATATGATTTGATGGCATAAAACATGATAGAGTTTATGAGGACTTTATGTTATATGTATAATGCTTGTGTGTAAGCTGTGGTCACATATAACCGGTTGTACATATACCAACTTATATATTATAAAAACTGTATTTAGCCTTAGTACACATGTAACGACCTTTTGCGATCCTTAAATAAAGAAAATAAAGAAAGAAGAAAGAAAAAAGTAATAAAAAAAAATTATTGTTCCCTACATTTCTAAGCTTGGAAAGCACTCCAAAAAGGCATATAATTACATGTTTAATTCGCATAGTTAAAAACAGCAAGATTATTAGAATAGACTTGATGAGAGTAGAATATTTGTTGTGACAAAAACTATAAAGCTTCCCCCTTTAGACGTAAGATTCACGCCAAAAGCTTACAAAGCTTCCCTAAACGTTCGCTTGCACCATCGCGACAATCACGACCGAACTATTTATTGTAAACAATTACACAATCAATAAAATCATTAATACCTTTAAAGGATAAAGTGGGCTTAACACCTGTCCACTTATCCTTATTGATTACGCTCGTCAGACTGACCTGGTTTACTATTTAAGTGTACTATAAAATCGTGCATACTACGCTTATTTAACTGCTTTTACCACCAATACATCGTTTACACGAACCGCTAGTATTTTGCGTGAGTTCACCATTCTAATTAGTTGTTGTGAGTTGTGACCTAAATACAATGTAGGTAACATTTTTCTATAAGCATTCGCGTGTAACACTTGAAATTATTGAAGCAGACGTAATAGTTAGATTTAAATATAATGAAAGCATTTTGATTCAAAACGATCACACATAGTGAATAGAGATTGCTTAATTGTGGAACCGGTTTCTATATGGTATTGAACTAATTCGAATTTTATTACATTTTAATTGATAAGGAAGCGATTCAAAATAAACTCATGTTTTCTGTAATCGATGGTTAAAATGTTTTTAAGATTGTTTTGTATCTGGAAATAGAGTGTACTTTATTACGTAGGTGTAAGATTTGTAAAGTGAATGGAAGAAAGTTGTGATAGTACAGCATAACAAAATAAAACCTTTCTTATTCACATCAACTTACAAAACGGCTTATAAATAAATAAAATTTCTAATAGTGCATCTTACCCTCCTACATCTACTAGTATGTTCTCGTCCTTGAGATTGGCTACAAAGTTGATTAAATTTTCGTCGGTATTGATTAAATGGTGTGTCACTTGCTATGAATATTAATTATACCTACAACCATTCGTATGTACACCATCTCTCTTATTATAAAAAAGGTAGAATAAAGATGCAAATGGACAAACCATGCAAAAACTCCGTCCCTTATATAAGAAATCCGTTCAAAGGTTAGGATAATTACAAGCGGACCCACGGTCATGATTAAGGAGCTCGTACTAATTTGTACAGGTAACAGATAAGGGTCGACGAGTGACATTTCAAAGCGTGTCGTCTGCTCTTTGGCACAACAATTAGGTGTGTCCATCAGTTAAGGCGATTGGTAACCATGGCAACGAAGGACCACACACGGCTGACTGGACTCGGCTAGTGATGTGCGACGTTTGATTAGATTCCTCGATGTTTGTTTTGTTGAAAGCGCTATTGTATAATTTATTTACTTGTGTGCTAACGTTGTTTTCGTAGATAATATATCGATCTTTGTAAACATGAAAACGTCTCTTCGCTGTATGTTAGTCATAAGCAATTAAAAATATATTTAAGCGTAGTTTAATAGAAACAATAATTAAATTACGTATTGATAAAAAAAGGCTTAGAATTGAGAACATGTACAACTCGAAAGTATGTTATAAGAAGTGGATAAAAAGCATATTCTTCGCTTAAAAATTATTTACGTACTATACGTTCGTATGAGTCTAATATTATAGTTTTCGGAACAAAACAAAGGGCAAAATACAGTCCTCACTGTCAGCACTACCCCGATTCATAAATTACGAGCTATGTATATTAAACCCTCTTATTATACACGAAGAACTCCATTTGGTATGTTTTCACTAATTAATATATGTATCAGATGGTAACTGATCGAAAACGGGTTGAGGTTCATTTATATTTTTATACGCGACACAATTTGTAACGCGGAACCTTTTGGATTTTGCGGTCCGTAATTAATTTCATCTTTTTTTTTTCAAAACAGTCGAAGTCAATAGTTTGCCTTCACTGATTTAATCATGAAGAAATAATACTGGATTTCTTATTCTTAGAAGTTTTCTTATTCTCATGAAAAAATATTATGTAATATACTATGTGACCGATTATAAACATTCTTGTACCAGTAGAAGACTAGGTACCAACATTATTCCTGTATGGCTATTTTTTTTTTGAATTTTTCAAACGGGAGCTCGTCATTTAGTATTTGACATGAAAACAAATGAATGAAAGAAATGCGCTATGAATATAAAGAGTATAAAACTAGATTGAACGTATTTTTAAAGCTTACAAAGTACAGTTTATTTCGGCCAAGCATTCGCATATTAAAGATGTCTCTCCCAGATATGACAATTTTTGGAATAAAACGGATTTATGTCGCACAAGATAATAAAAGTACAGTTTGAGCTGATGTTCTGAGGTCCGTAACATAATTCCGCTTAGGTGCCTTAGGTATTTATGTGTGATTTGAGAGGTCGTAGAACCTGTGGTAGAACGGACATTAAAATGTCACATGATAGGGCCATGTAAGTTATGAGAACTTCCCTTTATTATAATACCGCAATGTAGTCTAGTTTTGACTTATAACTGTAAAAGTAATTTAAGTCTTTAATTATTTGTAGTTCAAAGTTTATCTCATGGCCAAGTACTTGTTTATACAATGTTTAAAGAATTCAATAAAATGTCATGTTTGTTGGATATTCTACAACGTAATGATCATTACGTATGAAAGGTCGGTAAAAAAGAGCATAGACAGTGCAAATGACAGCGGCAATTGACTCTGGTATGTCCGTCGCAGTCGCACAGACGGACAGCGTGGACGACTCCTCTCAACAGCGCACCCACGATCCCACAATGATAGCAAACAATTATTATCTGCCCTACAAGCGATAAATCCGTTGTCCCGACTTGACCGTTATTGCCATCGACATACTATCTGATCCTATACTGTGACATATTGCTTCGAATATACCCTAATAGATATTTCGACTGGGCCCCGCTCTAGTCACGATTCCAGATCGTTTTGTATGTTCCGATTTCAGTTCACTTCGCAACATTTGTCTCCAGCGCGAGGGACATTGTAATACAAAATATGGATGAACTCAGTCGTAAACTTCCGTAAACATTCCGCAATAAACCTATCTATTCTAATTTTAGTAATTCTCATATTCTTGTTTAAATACGGCAGTAGAGACGGGCACCGTTAAGGCCTATGTAACTAGTATTTATATGATATAGATCTAAGGACGTATTGAATTTACAAAGTGTAACACAGAACTGTATTTATAATGTGTTATCAGAATTGGATTCAAATCGAGTGCGAGGTAAACTTTGAATTTATTTGAATTTCAGTCGAATAGAAACGGGTTCGAACAGTTATCTTCTACAATTATTGATAGGAATAGTTCGCTGTACAGCGATTGGTAATTCACTCGTAAAGTTGTATGGAAAGTTTAATACCAAAGTTTTAGTATTCTAAACTCGTAGTGTTAGTAACGGTACACCAAGTTCATAAGCCCTCCACGTCATATCTGCGCAATATTAAGTAACATCACAGATTTATCGCGGAGTAACAACGTATGATGTTGACTTTTTGCTAAATGTATAAAACATGTTCGCACAGAGCGGCTTTCCGCGGTCGCTTATATTTCTAGTTTCCCATTTATAGACATGTGAATGAGATATTCTGCGGACATTTTATCTATCAATCTTTAGCTTTTAAGATATACATTTTACGCAATCGTGTAGGATGTTACGTCGATAAAGCTATTTATGGCTGGTTACACTTTATTCCTCGGTACGCGATGCATTTCTCATTCCTCGTTAATTAACCAAATGAGTTTGATTCGATGAAACATCCGCGAATATGCCTCGAGGATGTAGTCACGTAATGCGGTAGGTTCTCTACTTCTTTATATAGATATCCAATATATGTTAACTGCTAATATCTGAGAATTGGCGCAACATGCAAAATATTATGAATATTTATCGGTAACTGTGAACAACAAACTTGCAAGTCGTAAAGTTATTCGTATGGAGCTTTCATTTCTTATTTAATTATGGACCTTTATTATAATAAAATGAAAGAGTATTGACTTTTCAGACACAAGACAACACATTATTATGATAAGGAGAAATTAAATACAAAAGCTATATCATAGTAAATAAACAAACTATCGGTCTAAGACGGTAGCTAATTGAGCAAAAGGCATTGCACTGTGTTAATAAATTAAGCTCAATCGATGCGGAAATACAGGTATGGCGCCGGAAAATGTTACTTGTATTCACTGACCATCAGCACTGATGGTAGATTGACACTTGAATGATGAGAAAGTGAAACAAGAGTGAAAAACCGAAATAAGATTCGTATCTATCGATCATCTAATTTTCCGCTATTAAAATATTAATACAATGGAACATTACAACTTGATCCTAAAACTCATATCAATGTTAATATAGATAAATTAAAAATAAAATGAAATGCCACAACAATGATGTTAATTAGACCATAAAATCTCAGTTACTTAAATTTATCAATAATTATAATAGCCGTTGCTTTCAGCGTATTAGAATTAATATAGTTCATTGATCTTAAAGCTCATGTACCACATATACGGAACAAGTACAAGGCACGAACAGTTTTACAAGCAATTCCAAGAAAGATAAATGTTCGAGCAACGAAACACACGTCCAAAACTACAAGCAAATGTCGCACAAGCGGTCTTTAACAAATCTATTAGAACAGTCCGATCCTATCGGCTGACAAGTTGAATAAAACAGGGGTTTCGCACACGCATTTTCTATCGAGATACGCAAAGGCTCTCATTCCAATCTAGCCTTTGGATAATTAAATGTCAATTGAAGCGAAAACTCGCCGCAAGCAAACCAATAGTAGATAATTCTTGTCGATTGTATCTTCATAACAAGCTCGGATTATTCAATAAGCAGAATCTAACGCACTAGATAGGTTTCATATAAAATCAATACGTTATTTTTTGTTTTTACAAAGTTGTTTGATGAGTTTAGTAATAAAAAAAGTCCATTTTATCTTTAGTCTATCTTGAAATCAACAAATTATAAACGTATAAAAATTCAATGCATTCCCTACAATGTAATAGAGTCTAGAGTAGGTACTATACTTAAAGCTTTAGTGTGACAGATGGATGAATTATATTCGATCCATACAATAATATTGCCATATTTTAATAAATAATCTCTGCAAAACATCGCCGACCATCGTAATTTATATGATACCTGTAATATTTCCGCTCGTCAACGCTCATCATTCAAGCTGTTTTTCTCGACTATTCGAATCACATCGTGTGAAATCTAAATACAAGATACCTCCAATGTCAAGCACGTTATCTTCATGTAAAGATTTCAGTGAAACCGGCATTGATACAAAAATTTCTCTTAAATCAAAGAAATCACATAAATAACTGTTTTTATACACACTATTTCAATTTGATACAGCTGTGCCCATTATCGAATAAACGACGTGAGGTCAGCGTAAGGAGAGCGTGTTTTTATCGTAATGTTTTTGTAATGCGTTCGAGTAAAAAACTGTCATTGAAATATGTAGCACGTAGAACTACATTAGCCTAAGTGTAACTTAATGTTTTCCTTATTCAGGCGATATTTTTGTTCTAGGGTTAAAAACGTAGCCTTAATCACCCTGTGAGATTTATAGGCGCGCAAATAATTTGCAAATTCCTTCCCATACTTGATAATTAATTTTTCAAGTTAGATTTACGGCACATGTGAAACTAATTAATGTAGAACTAATGAATGTTATCTATAAAAGTTTCAATATAATACAAATATCATTACTAATTACACATTTTTTTTATTTATAATAACGTAGAGAGGGGATGTCAATAACGTATTAATAACAAAATCAGTTTTACTGAAATTTTGTGTACTTATGGAAAATAAATTTACGTACGTACGTTCTTTTTTTTT
>CAJQZN010021417.1:0-17103 GCA_907164685.1 Colias eurytheme
ATTAAAAAATTAAGTTTTAAAACTAAATATTTCTCAACAAATTACCCAGAGGCTTGTTTACACTTTAATATTAATACCTTAGAAGATAGAAGAAATCTTATTGATATGATGCTATTGCATGATATCGTAAGTAATAAGTTTGATTTCTTATCAGCGCTCTCAAACATCAACTTTTGCACACCTACTCAGAGAACTCGCCACACACCCCTATTCCATGTACCGGCTGTATCAACAAATTATCTTAAAAACACACCGTTTCTTAGAGTTCCCAACGTTTACAATAAAAAATTCTCATCTGTCTCATCTGTCTCACTTATCTCGCGCTAAATTTAAAACTGCGATCCTTGACTTGATTAATTTAGAATATAAAAAATAATTTGCATACTTAGTTGAACTATATCTACATTCAATGTACCCACTCATACACACTCTCTTTCACCCACACACAACACACACATTCACACACACACACACACACACATACACACATACCTGTTTTGGGTTGAAATTTGCTATTTAATTATAATAACCAATTCCAATTTGTATAGTTTTAAGTACTTTAAGCACTGTTTTCTCTTTTTGTCACTTAAGTTGAACTGATAATTGGTGTACCTTGTTATTGGCGTACTTAATTATTAATTTACTATTTATTGTATTATAAGCTGTAAGGTATCTTTTTATAAATAAAAATAAAATAAAAAAATAAAAGTTTGCGAGGAGGCCGCAATGTACAATTGATTTCATTCAGACTGAAACTGGTTTGCAATCATGGCGAAATAAGTTCGATTAATTGTATTGAGTTTCCGTAGTATTATATTATATTTGTGTTTCACTGTTTAACTTTAAATTTTAGTAATGCATGTATGGTTCTAATTGTAAGATAAAATTGATGTAACTTTTAAATCTTGGCAACAGCTCTTGTTTTATAAATAATTCAATTAATTTCGTTTATCCTTATGTATTTTTAGTATAAATATATATAAAACTAAAAATACATACCTTGTATAATAAAGAAGGTTTTTTAAACATTTTAATATTATTCTTCCAGAGCTTTTGATAAAAATAAGAAAAAATGTTTGCTCCGCAAATAAAGACATGATCTGCTATGTACTACCTCATTTAAAATTACAATTTCCAAGTAGGTACCTTAACCTTCGATTTTGTTGTGCATACAGCATCAGTTTTATTATCTTAGAATATAAATGCCCTAAAGTTCCAGTTCAATCGAATTCAGTAGAGTCAAAAGGTCAGGTTATTCCTACAACTCTTTATACGGTATACGAAATAAGACACCGTTTTGTTCGACACTCTTTACGACCTAATGTTCTTCTCTGATATAAAATTGATACTTTCTAAGCAGATAATAATCGAAGTATTTTTATTGCATAGTATTTGATCCGATTGACATGTAATTAAGTGTTTTTATTGCGTATCTTATTTCCCAACTTATTTATCTTTGTTTAATAGAAATTAACGCAGTGTGGGTTTCAAAATGATTTCCTATACATAGTTAACTAAATAGAGGCCGTAACGGCATTATTTGTTGCAATAATTAAGTATTATCGTTTCCAAACGAAACGCAAAGAGCTTTTAAGCATATTACAGCTTAATTTTAGATTCTAAAGCTTTTTGATTCTTGACACTCATGCAAATTCGTGACTTTCTGTAATTACTGTTATTACTCAAAAGTTATGTTATTACTTATTACCTAGTACCTACATGCTTGATGCTGTCTGTATCTATATTACAAAATATCTAAACACAGCACTTATGCAAATTATTGGAATATTATTATCAATCGAGAGGATGTCCCACCGTGCGATTTGTCTTTATATGGCTCCATGACATTTTTACGATTATACATATTTACATAAAAAACATAAGAATGTTACCTATCTAAACAATATAAAATATATAAAACGGAGCAGTAAAAGATAAACTTAATGAAATAAAAATATGTATTATAATCTGCAAACGTTTACAATTTAAATTATACCGCAGCATGTCTATATAAATTCTGTTTAAAAACAATCAATCACCATTAATAATTAGCATAACCATTATATTGACTTAAATACGAAGACCTTCCAGTATGTAAAGCAGCTATTATATCTATTAAATAATATAGGCAATTTGAATTTGCATGAATAAATGTATCTTCTTATATATACTAGCGACCCGCCCCGGCTTCGCACGGGTGCAATGCTGATACTAAATACACTACAGAAAAACTGTGAACGTTGTATATAAAAACATAGCGGCCCGCTCCGGCTTCGCACGGGTATAAAATATATTATAGCCGGGTACCGCGCAAACGTTACGTCCCGCAATTTTTAAATCTGTAATATCTTCGAAAATATTCACTTAAATCATACGATGTAAAGGGCCAGATAGATGTATATTAAATGAACAATGTATTCAAGGTATTTAATTGGTTAAGGATTAATGCTGTATTGGTTAAAATCGCTTCGAAAATTAGCCATTATTTGTCGTAAAAAGTAAATGACAAAAAAAAGTTATTGTGGGTTATCCATAAGAGATAAACATATGCCATCGCGGACTTTTCTGTAGACCTTTTCAATGTGTATAATACTTAGTACATTATTTTGATTAAACTCTAAGGGTTCAGCCTGCGTTTGCAATGTAAGCGGAAAAAATGTAATTATTTACGACATCACATTAGAAACCTCAAAAATAACAGTACTTCTCCACTGTTTAATGGATGTTATTATACATATAAACCTTCCTCTTGAATCACTCTATCTATTAAAAAAAACCGCATCAAAATCCGTTGCGTAGTTTCAAAGATCTAAGCGTACAAAGGGACATAGGGACATAGGGACATAGGGAAATAGGGACAGAGAATGCGACTTTGTTTTTGTTATGTACCACCAGCAATGTAGTACACACTAGCCAGAGTCGGAAATAAAACACAGAAAAACGCTCTGACCGTATATTTGCGGAGGATGCGGAACTACAGTACCATTTTGCTTATATCTAATTACAAAAGAATAACATAAGCGCGATTTAAAAACACGGCTTCTACAACTAGCGTCATCTATTATCGAATGATGGAACTAAACAATACTAAAACTTATACTATTAAACCAACGGTTTAGACAGTTTTATACTATGTAGTGATGATTCTCGTGTCACAATGTTAGTCTGCATACTCCTCCGAAATGGGTGGGCCGATTCTCATGAAATTTTCTGTGCATATCGGGAGTCTGAGAATCGGCCAACATCTATTTTTCATATGTACCACGGGCGAAGCCGGGGCGGACCGCTAGTAATATATAATAATATGTACCAATAGTTTATGACATGCAGTCCTCGTGTATGAACATCGAATGCGAAGCTCATAATATTAATATGCCATGCAATTATTTATCCATATATGAATATTAATTTTTATGACACATGCTTCTTTATATTCCAAGGACAGGACAGGCAACATATCAATGGGAACAGTGAACATAAAACCGATGAACTCTTATCGGTTTGAATTAATTTGTGTGTGATAATAATGTTTGATTGGGGGTGACTCATAAACAATTACGAACCTATATTGAAGGTTCTAAATTGCATTAACGCCCTTCCATCTACCCCTGTTTTAACTGAAATTGTTTAATCAGAAATCGATACTTATAAATTGACAACTACCGCTGCTAGTTATACGAACATAATATAGATGAACTTTGAATACCCTCAGAATATAATGTTTAAAAATCCTTTCTTCCAAAATGACAAAGTTCGTAGACCGGATCTCCGTACAAAGGACAGGTGAGTGTGTCTAAGCATACTTGTCAACGGGATTCTGCGACCACTTGACGTTAGAAGGTAATGAGTGAAATCTTTCCTCAGCTCACTGATCTGCATTTCAAAGGTATTGTACGTATTACAATACGTGGAGACAATGGGCTTATAGCTTAATGGAATGTCTCGCAGGTATGAATAAGGAGTCTTTAGTACGGAGCATTTAGCGCAGTAATTAGTTTCTCTAAAATAAAGAGCAAAATTTCAACACGAATTCTGTTCGGTTTTATTTTTCAGTCAGTTGTCTCTATTTAACTACCCTTACAAATTGATCACTTAAAATTTGTTAGACGTTGGAGAATTCCTTATCGCGTATAAAATTTGGCTCCCAACCCGCATAAGTACCTAATCGACAGGCAGCAGAATTGCAGAAAGGGCGATAAGGGCACAATAGCGATTACAAGAAACACAACACAAGACAAAGAACGCGGACTCTGAAAATGGGAGTTCTGAAAGCTTTCAGATGGAGCCTGAAGGTTGCGATCCTTTGTAAAACTTCAAACGCTTAAAACAGTAAGCGTCTCTCTAAGACCCATTCGTTCGAAGTCTTTATTTTAAATACTATTGCTTAACCCAAGCAATGATTTCCTTAATTACGATCCATGGGATAATTAGGCTTTCTTATTACCACATAGATATTTTTTCTTATTAAAATTTATTGTGTATCTTCTTAATTTTAAAAACGTATAAAAGACAAAAATCATTGTGATTAAATAAAAAGCCAATTACATTTCATTACAGAAACAGGAAAACCTGTCAACAGTAGGTAATAAACGTAAGAGAAAAATTGTAAAATGCACAAAAATAGCTCATATTTCAGGAACTGACGCATAGCGTATTTCTCAAGAAAACTGTCTATTCATTATATCTAGAAATATATGTTTATTTCCGAATATAATTCTACGGAAGCCGCTGAATTGGGTAACAGGAGATGGGCCTACTATCCCGGGAGCATGCTAATGCATTATAGTCACTTACTGGAAATTCGATCGTTTTATTATGCCCGATGTGCCTCTACGGGCAGAGATGGAACGAATGTGTGATTTTAAGGTGATTTCTTTTAAATTCTGTATTCGGGTGACAGTTCACAGTTCCCATGGTGCGATGCGAACGGTTTTTAAATACGTAATTAAATGTTGACGTGACATTTTTTAAACGAAACGTGTCAACTTATGAGAAAGTTATAATGATAGGTATAGGTGGTGAAGTATTAGGGCATCGTAAATCACCGCAGCTGCAGCTGAGACTTTTTATTCCTGTTTTATTAGTATCGGCCTGATATTATATACGTATATGATTATATCAGTATTATTTTAAAGAAAAAGGGTTTATTGCGAATTGAATACCACTCAAATACGAGTGCGTATATGAGTGGTATTCAACCTCATTATTTACGTAAACTGTGAGAACACACTATATCTAATGTGAAATTCTCTCTAATAACATGAGTATTTCTTAATACAAAAATTAATGTAATAAACCCAAAATCATCTATTAAAATTAATATAGCTGTAACGTTACATGTTATGTACTCCTATGACATTCACAATATTATTATCCTTACCACATCAAAATAATGAATATGACCTGTTGATATTGGCTTGACCGAAATTGGTCACGTCAAATCTCAATTTTCAAATTGCGCAGATACATGCATTGAAGCAGAAGCAGACAGTATTCCCTAGTTATTACCAAGTAACTATTCTCTAATCTGTGGTTATTAGTTATTACATATACCCATTGGACCAGTGATGAAAGTTTCAACACTATAGATATAAATAACAACAACAACAACAACGAAAACAACAACAACAATAATATAACAACAACAACAACAACAACAACAACAACATACAACAACAACAATACAACAACAACTGAAATAACGTTACATTTTATTTCTTCTGTATTGTTGAATGTATATGCAACTAATAAATAGTCAAAAAAAATCGTAAAAAGTTTCGATCACTTGGGTAGATTCGCTACAGCAAAACAACGACTTCGAATCCCGCCTCACGACCAAATTGTTTTTATTCTTTCTTAGTTTTAAAAACAAGATACCTTTCCTCACAAGTCACATGGGATGTACATTGTACAGTCTCACGTTTTCTAGTTTACAAGTATAAAAAAGCGTACATTCAGTCAATGTACGACGCATAAGTAAAGGTTATTTAGACCACAGAAGGTCGATCGTATATAAATAATAAATTCGGCGATCTTCCCTTTCCAGTTTCCTTATCTAGTCCTCTCAGGCACAGCTACACAAATTCACGTCGATACGGTCGACAGCATGATGATATCCCTATTCCCTACTCGATCTACATTAAAGTTATAAAGAGCTGAAGTTTGCAAGGCATTTGCGAGATAGTGTCCATTGGTCCGGTTTTGAAAGCTCTTCTCTTCATTATAGAAATTGCTTTTTTTGTTAGGTTACTTTTTTGTTTAGTTAGGTACTTCAATTTTGCAATCACATTGTGATTTCTATTATGAGGCAAACTTCTCTATGGATGTAAAAATAATGTTCAAAAGTCTTTTACTAGGAGACTGCTGCTTTCATACTTTTAGTTTAGTGACACACGTGTCAATTAAATGAATTTTTTTAATTTATATTTGTATCAGAAAAGTGAATTTTATTATTTAAGGAGAAAAACGTTGCATTAATCAATCAAAGAATTAAAACTGCACTGAATTTCTTCATGATAATATTTAAAAGAGGGTTAGCAACAATGCTCGTCCATAATCTTTATCATATGAATATTAATTCAATAACGACGAATTGTTCCGACAACAATGAATGCGTCTACTTGATTGTCCCAATTGTTCAATAAGAGATTGATATAACCCCTTTTTGATCGTTGAGCTGCACATACACACACATACATACATAACACACATAGACACATGATGTGTATTCAATATTCATGTCCCAATTTCAACTGCGTCATACGATCGCAATTCAATTAACTCTTGATCGATTTATCATATTAAGTAATTGTTAAGCTCATAACTTTCTAGACATTAAATAATGACAGTCTAAGCTTTATGATAATATCACTTTATTATGATCGCGAGTTACTGTTATTACTTATTACGCAGTTATAAGCACAACTTTTGGAATATAAGTCGAAGTCATAGGTACATTACGCCTATTTCCAAAAGGACCAATTATTTTATAACAGATTTAGAAGCATTTGATTTCATAAAGCGGTTATTAAGACGATTGTTTTTGTGACGAGTTGATTTCACAAATTGTAACGCAAAATTGTCTGAATCCATGTCTATTATTTTTGATTTTTCGGCTTTGTCTACGCTCCAAAAGAAAAATATCTTAAAATATCTACTTATTACAAAAAAATATGAAAAAAATTATGGTACGGACAAACGTCGTTTGGTCAATTTCTATGTAGGTACGTCTTTCGTTTCATAAAATATAGGATTATTGGGTAAATATATGGTACTTACATTCAATATAATCTCTATATTATCGATAGACCTAGCTTGAATCTCATTATGAAGCTTCTGTGTGCAAGATAAATGATGGATGTTTGAACAGCGGTCTTTGGCGATTAGTCCATTCACTGAATAAAGTAAAATTGAGATCGAAAATATTATTCTATTGGGAAAAAATATACGAAAATCTATCTTAGTCATGTACATTTTGATGTTTGTAACTAGGTCACATAATATCCATAAACATAATATTTCTCAAAGCCTAATATAAAAAGGATACTTACTACTTATAACTATTGAAAATCTCTTTTAGGTTAGTAATAGCATAGGTACATATGCTCACTGGGGAATAGTAAATAGCCAAAGAAAATACTATTCATAGAAGGATAAAAAGTAACGAGGAATATGTAACTAATCAATACAATTTCCCTGGGAAACCATATATTATTGTAGGTATGTACATCTTATAAATAAAGGACGTTGTTATCTGGAACTGAAATCAATGTCATTTCACTCTTAAATCAACTTGACCGCGAATTCCTCGCGAATAATGTAATTGATATCATTCCAATTAATCCAACGAGGCAACGAGTCTGACATGTGACAGAATCACGGTAACTCTATACCATGCGTTTTCTTATGTATCGTGTTTCCTATTAAATCATATCAAGTATAGCTTTGTAATTAATTGCCTACTTATACGATGATGGTATGGTAATGTGTGCTATTAATTAAATAGGCTTTCTCGACACATACGTCTATCAATGCCGAATCAAGCGGTAACTTATTGATGTATGAAGTCAGTCTTAATGGGTAATTTGATCATGCGATTATATCCGTTTTTCAATCAACTCTTGTGCGTATAAGATGTGAGATTAAGGCACGATTTATTGTAATGGATCTTAAATTAAGAAATAATTAATCCATTATATCAGCATGAAATATTGATCTTAATACAATTCGTTATAAATATTTATTTCTTATATTAATTTTATATAAAAGGAAGTAGATAAGATCTATAATAAATACCTGTCAACATTTTCAGGCACCTATTATGTGACATGGTACAAAAGCGTATGGACGCAAATTAACGATATTTAAAAAAATAGCTGGGAAATTCGCAATAACTGTTTCAGACGTGCGTTTTTACCCGTCCGCGTTAACATCGCGAGACACCAAAAAAATTAAAGCTCCAAACTAAAACAGACTTCCGTTGCTAGATACTAATTAATAAGATTTCATAAGAATCCTACTTGATGATGATATAGGTACAACTAACACGCATACCCGTATCGCTATTTAATAAATCTAACAAGACCATACACCGTGAGAACTTTTACTTCGTCGCTTCCATTTAAATGAATCACTGGTAGTGTCTTACAAAATGTCGTTCAATAAATAAAAAGAAACCCATTACGGTCCGTGACAGACGTATCTGCAGAGCGATTACACGTTTCGACCAGATAGGAAACTAATTTTTCGCCTCGACTGTTATCCGTAACAAGAAGGCTTTCAACTGAGGTTCTTATATAAATCATTGCTTGGGAATCCGATTAATTTCTGATAGCTTTATAAGAACGTCGGAAAAATCATTATTTAGTAGGCTACAAACGGTGATCGTTTGATCTTGGGATAGCGATATTCGATATTGTACACTCGATAAGTTGGGTTATGAAAAATCATGACGGCAATAAGTGTATAAGATTTTGTACACAAGATTTCTTTGCCTTTTTGTAGCAATATAAATTGTTTGATGTTAAAACGTTTAATTTATTAATTCAAGCTTTTGAAATAAAAAACAAAATAAATGTCAACTCAATCTTGAAGTAATTTAAGCTATGCCCTGTTATAAATTCAGTAGCTAATTCACACAGTGTTTTTTCTGAAGTAGTCCCACAAAAACAACCTAGCGCTTAATAACTTATGTTATCCATCGAAAATCTGCGGCAGCGACAACCTACCATAATAAGCCAAAAATCTGGTTGATGTTATTCAGTACCTGCTGTTTTTTGCTTAACAAAGCTCGGTTTATATTCCTTTTTTCGACATTTTAATGAATTCCTTAAAAGTAGCGACACAGAACACGTAAAAAGTCTCAAGTATGTTTATATTATCTAAGGTATTTTTTACCCCACGGCCACGTCTTGCAGCGGAAGCCTTACTTCACCTTGATTATAAAAAATGTCATAATATTAGCATTCTATACTCGGACTTTTCTACGTAAAAATTTTTTTTTTAATGTCGATTTATTTATAGTGAATTATGCATTACCATTATTGCTTAGTAAGGATATAATAACTCAAGAAATACCAAGATACACATAAAGATGTCATCGTTTTGATTAGGTAGGTATATTCATACCTATAGAGTATAGCTGTGCCTAAGCTGTGCCTATAGTATCTACTGTTCTGTGCTATAGTACATACATATTTTTATTAATCATAATCTATAAATGTACATATATGAAAAACAATTGCTGTTTGTTAGTCTCGCTAAAACTCAAGAACGGGTGGGCCGTTATAGACGATTTTGAAATGTTACCGGGTCAAATAGTGTTATTATAAAATGTGCAAAGGATAATTATTGCTAAAATAATTTCTCAAAATGACACCACAGACTACAACCTATGACATAACAGTTCCTAAATTGTGTAGTTATACATAACAACACACGAATAGATGGCGACCCGAAGCGATGTGTCAGTGACATCAATCGGATGCAGCGATTACCGCGGGCCGCGGGGTGCAGCGTTCCCTTCGACGGATGCCACCTAATGGCATGAATGCAAATTCGACTATTCGAGCTTCCTGCCGTGCCGGGATTCTAGCCGTAATCGCTGTTTCGTAAGGTGTTTTAATGTATTCTATTCTAATATTTACTTCATGGTTGTAGGTATCTAGTGTTGTACACCTTAGTTTGTGTAATTTTTAGTCTATGGTATCATTCATAAGTCATAACTAGAAATGTAGTTGCCATGCGCCCATGCTCATTATACTGGGGTTTTCTGAAGAGTTGCGAAGAGGTTCATAATATGTAGTACACCATGAGTACACCCGCATTTTAATAGTTGTTTCTGTGTCAGGTCACTGCCAGGGTGCGAACCTTTTGGTGCTTTTGCCAAGTCTTGCTTAAATACCTAAACTTTACTTGAGTACTTTTCTCAAAGTCTGCGAAAAGAGTCAAAAATATCATTCAAATTTGTACTTCGAAAGCTAAACAAACTGCATCCACCGTTTATTACTAATTTACTGATTTTCAGATAACCTGACGTAGCTAATGTACTGATTTCCAGATAACCTATTTTCATCCGGGACGTCTGAATAGCAAAAAGTTTTCTCTGCATCAGTAATTTCAGATATTGCCGCTTGATAAAATAGCTCGTTCTCAAAAGTTAGCAGCTAATTTATAAAAATCTAAAACTATTGGTGTCGATTTATTATTTATTTTTCGTGTCGAAGTCTGCCTCATGCAGTCTCGATATTGGCTGATTTCATTCTAGTGCCAATCATAAATAAAGTGATATTGAAATTCATGAAATATTATTTTTTAATCTCACTCCCGAAGACCGGTACAAAATGGTTGCGCCAATTATATGTGATATTTCAAAAGTGGAATACCGTTGTGAAAGCGCCGTCCAGACCGTGTGAAATTATCAACGACCACTCGATAATTTTAAAAACATTTTCTTTTACGCTCCACTAAGTGTGTTTTTGAATTATGTATTTAATTATCAATATTCTAACTATTTCCATGTATAGAAGATCGAAGCCTAACGAATGAGCGTTTTTGTGCCAGTTTTGCCCTCTAATTGCGATTTTGTCATTTCCTTCATACATTTTTCTTCGGATTATTTTCAACGTTAATTGGGTGCTTAATTGGTGTAGACAACTATTTATGTGTATTATTGAGAAGTATTACTGGTTATCGACATGATTAAAAAGTTCTCGGTAAAAACCTTTCGTCGCTTTCGTATGAACTACGTAATTTTCTGCTAAACAACTTGGTTATTATCAAGTTATTTTCATTTAGTGAAAATGTCATATAACGTTAGTGTCCTAACACAACTAGTTTATTCGAGGCCAAATTAGATAGCCTAAAGCTTTATATAATAAGCTAGAAGCAGGCTTAAAAGTTTACGTCTAGAATTGGGCATGACCAGTAGTGCAAAGATTGTTTCATTTCATAAACCAATGATTTATTCTAATTGGGCATGACCAGTAAAGATAATGTTTCATTGAATAAGATAATTATTTATTCTCTCAATTATTCAGTAAGGAAACCAGAATGGAAATAAAGTTTTAGGGCATTTAAAGCTGTATGTGGTATTCTATATAAGGGAACGCCCAAAATCGTTTGGTAAGTGAGAATACCTACCGCACGACAATTGTGTCCGTTTGGGTTTGTGAGCATCAAAAAAAGTGGCCAGCTTTCCTAATTTGCATATTTTGATGACAATTACTAAGTATTATTATATTTATTTTCCAAAATGTATAAATGATTATCCTACTAACTACTAGGCTATATTGATTTGTGAACAATAAAACACAATACACAAGTAATTTGTTGAAAGTAATAGAACTTTTTTTTAATTCGCCCGTAGGAACTATGTCTCTTGTCTGTTATCTTTCATCATTTATTTTATCTTTTTTAGTATGTGAATGATAAGGGGAATTGATAATGAGTTTCAATTATAAAGCAATAAGAAGTTATTTTTTTGGCTAAAGCTTTTTCAGAATGATTTGTTTACTTAACATTATGGTGTTCCTTTAATAGTTCAAGTGTAGTTACATGTTACAGGAAATTTGTAAAATTTAGTCATTTTGTAATTTCCCAAAGGATCACAGGAGCCGATTGTCAGCTACAATAACAAACAAATAATAGTATAACACCTTGAAAATCAATCAGTAAAACAGATGTAAAATGCATCTGCCCTATATCCCACATACCTACATACAAATGTGACTTCTTAGTATACGGGTCTTCATATTCACTTAAAAAACTCAATAACTCTATCGCATAAATTTTGTTTTTTTTAATGGCAACTATGCTGGCAGATATAAGATAATTATCTAAGACTAGCGGTCCGCCCCGGCTTCGCCCGTGGTACATATTTACGTTTTCTCTACATAAAAACCATCCTCGTACTTCAAGGAATATAATAAAAAAAGAATTATCGAAATCGGTTCAGCCGTTCTCGAGTTATGCGCTTACCAACACATTTTGCGAATCATTTTTATATATAAGATAATATGTACTGATATTTTTATCCAGTATGAAGCTTTACGAGCTTTTTGTTATAGAACAGTTTTCGTTATTACTATAATATATTATTTCATAACACACCCTTTCCCATTATGTTCTAAATAATTCAACATAAAATTCATAGGATATAAATAAAACGAAATATAAGTTTGCTTTATTTATTACTCCGGTGTTCATAAACACAACAATACCAACTATATTTTGGTTCAGTCGGGAACTTAAAAAACTAAATACTAGGTTTTGGTACAAATAACTAAACGCACCAACGGCGCACATCTGATTATTATTTATATGACATTTATAAGCGTAACTGATTAAATTAAAAATAAATTTAATATTAAAATAACTGCCAAAATTAATTAAGCGACAGTCAATTTACTACGAACATAATATTGTACAAAGCCTTGGATTATTTGAGAAAATTGATATTGGCTTATTTGAACTTTTACTGAGAAAAACTTTCATTATCTCAATAAATTAACTTACTTAGAATTCAAATACAAGAGAAATAGACACTTATTAAAATTGTATAAAATGAAGTATTAAAAAATCATGAAATATTATTTTATTTATCTCTATCTAAATGATATAAAGCAGCGATTTATTTTTCACAAATAGATTAACCGAAATTATTATTTTTTCTAGTGTTTGATTTTACGCGAGTATTATACATTTAGAAATTAGACTTTTTAACGGATTTTAAGCAATTAGTTTCAATAAATCAGTTACGCTTACAATAACAGACGATTACAATTCTATCAACCTTCACGACATTAATGGCTAATTCATATATGGCTCATTCAAACATATTTACAATATACATTTTACAGCTTGTTACAAACCGCTAACATGCAATCAAGAGAAATGTTACTGAACTTATCACAGGATATCAATTTTGTGTTATTTACGTGCGAATCATTTTATGGAGATAATAATTCTTTTAATTTTGAAAAAAAATTAGGACCGTGTTACACGAAAATAAAAAAAACGTGGATTTTTTCATGAATTAAAAAAAAATGTTTGTCACGAAATAAAAAGCGCGGGCAAAAACGAACGCGTGAATACGCACACGTTCTTATGTTATTTTAAACAGATGTTTCCCAAAAACTAAGGAGTTTCATTTGTGAAGTATTTGATCTTAAAGAAGATGTTTTTAATATCAACCGAAAAAATATCTCATGAAAAATGTTCGTGTAACACAGCCCTAATTCTAATGAATTTATTGCAAGATGTGCTTTTGTTTTTCATAAAGTTGCCAGTTAGTGTTAATTATTACTTAACATTAAGAGAATAAAAATACATGAATTTATTTAAAAATAACCACATCTATACTTATTGTCGACAATATATTGGATCCATTGATCTCACACTAAATTAACTTGACAACGCAAAGCCTTTTTTTATTATAAATTATTATTATTTAAATTAAATGAAGCTTCTCGAAGAATCCCTCATTCAAGTCATGTAAATGTCACGTATTATTTTTTATAATAGCTGCATTTATAGCTAAGTATTCATTAATACTGCATATATTGTCTTATTCTTTATTCATGCATACAATATTTTTATGAGTTACAATTTTCGAACGATTATACTTGACATAATTATTTTATTTACAAAATATATCACTAGATGCACTCCCGAATTACCTAAACGATAATATTTTGATACGTTAATTTCATAAATAAGAATAAGATATTTATTAAAGAATTCACAAAAATTGATAATTACTCCAAAAATTGTTCTATTGTGAAAATATGTATCTTAAATATACGATTTACTTACACAACTTAAATAGTAAATACATTTATAATTTTACAAATTGGTAAACGATATTGAACACATAGTGAACGAGCTGTCAAAAATACAGATTATATAGAATGCAATGCTGTAAACATACGTCAAACTTAACAATAATTAAATAATTCTGTCCCAATCAAATCTGATTCTATAGCACACAATTTTGTTCTTTGGTTACACACTGAGAATTAATTTCTGTACAACGAATACTTAAGCGCTAGGCTCATATATTTATGCCTATCTAATATAACTATGTACAAAGCTTGAAGGACTATCGCAATTCCACGTTAGACCAGTGAGCTGTGAATGAATGTGATATGACACAATTATTTCATTGTTATTGAAAAAATCTGACTATTTTTCGTAATATGATCAATTGTTTTATGAAGCGTGAAAGGTCATACAGTAAGATAATATGATAGGTATCCAAATTCCGTCGGTAAGAATCCGACATATAAGCCCACAGCTCCCTCCCCGAGGTCCGTGGGCAACTATGCAAGATTTCCCCACTTAAAAAAAAGGTATCCAAATTCCAAATAAAACAAAATATTTAGTGAATGAAACACGTTATTATCTGTGAGTATTTTTTACTCTAGGTATATGATTTGGTTCATTGTTTATCCTAAATATATTTCCATTATCGAATTAAAATACATGTACTTTATTAAACGCATTATAATACTTTTTTTTTGTTTCGTAAGCATTTCTTTTTATATTTAACTAGCGGTCCGCCCCGGCTTCGCCCGTGGTACATATTTACGTTTTCTCTACATAAGAACCATCCTCGTACTTAGAATTATCGAAATCGGTTCAGCCGTTCTCGAGTTATGCGCTTACCAACACATTTTGCGATTCATTTTTATATATAAGAAGATATAATAATAATCTGTACACATGAAATAAAATGTTGTATGAAAAAATAAATAAAAGAACTCAGAAAATTCCTTTCTACATGTAACATAAACTTTTGTCATGTCGGGTTTCTATGTTGAAACGGCACTCCACGTCAGATGGATTGCCTCTCAGGTTTTGCATACAGCCTACAGGAGGCCAATACAATGAAGTATTGCATGCTATACACAGTGCTTTTTTATTACATTGTAACTTTAAACGTAACATTTATCGACTGTTTTTTGTTTTTATTTGGGATTTTTGTTTACATTTTTGTGTCACTTAATAATTCTGTGTCGAATGTTATGTGATAATGCAATAATTACGGATAAGCCCAACTAGGATATACCTTATATTTTTTATTGTTTTTTCCTTTTAAAAGACACTCCCAAAGTGTAATGAAAAAAAAATCATTTTTAGTTTTTATTAATAAATCTGTATCAATTCATAATTCATATTAGATAATTTCTGATAAGCCTAATTAAATTAACGATAAAAATCCTATTTTTAATAATACAACGGGGAAAACCGCTGTGCAAAATAATCAGTATAAAGATAATATTATAGACAATAAGATATCGATTACGATTCTTAGTACCCGATTAATACCGATAAGGTATTTTTTATTTTTATTTTTTTTTTATTTTTTTATTCACAGCACACTGGACAAACGGGATAAACTAAATAAAAAAAAAACACATTTCGTTGGGTTTTGTAGACACAGACCATACCCTGTTAGCATTCGTCAACATTCATACACACAGTTTTACTATTACATAGTTATAGCTGACACCTTAAGCTACACAACACCGATATATAGCAACCTTAGTAAAGCCTTTCCAGACGTGCAGAGTTTCATACATTTCAAACTTAATCCTTCATAGTTGAGCTAAAAATTTACAATAGCGTTTTCGTCTGAAAAGGCTCTAATTTTTATCCACTATATAATAGCAATTCTATGATTCAACAACCTTTCATTGGGACTGCACTTAAAAATAAAGCTCACTCGAAAAATTAAATGCGAAATTTAATAATTTTGATCAAAAATTAACATTATCTATCTACACTAATAGAATAAACAATGCCACAAAAGGACAGATAAAAAATTTAAAAATAAATGCCTTAAAACAAATATGTACATTGCACTAAATTACGAATGTTGAGATTGCCATATTGAAATTAAATAATAATAAAAGCTAGCTGTCAGGTTTCATTTTCAGGTATATTTTACAGGTTATTTTTCACAACTGCCGTAGAAGTTATATATAAAAATTAAATGCTAACGAATGTATACAACTTGTTCACGATGGGTGATTATTATTTATCGAATGACTAGCGAATGCACTCGACGAATATAACTTTTAATCAATAACTTATCTATGCCACCTGTGTGACGTCACCGACATATATTTTTGATGTCATTGCATTTGGTGAAAAATCGTGTGACTATACATTTTTAATTGTGCAATAGTTGAAAAAGGGTCATGTATGTTTATAGAATTGATTTTAGTTCATAGCTTTTTGTGTGAAATAATTTTATTGACATTATTTTCAATTGAGACTATAATATTACACACGATTTTTTACCATCACAGAACAATTTACAAATAATTTCTAATAGCTATCGACATATCCAGGCGGAGTTTTGAACCCCTCCCGCACATCCTAGAAGACGCGAAATTCCCTTTTTTTGTTCCTATTCCCTTCCTCTATTTTAAAAGCAGCGGTAGCATTACCACTCTTCTAGAACAACGGCGGCATTACCCCCGTTCCAGAAGAACGGCGGCATTACTACCCCATTTGGAGTAACGGCGGCATCACCACTCTTCTATAAAAACGGCGGCATTACCCCCCGTACTAGATCAACGGCGGCATTACCCCCCC
>CAJQZN010021417.1:17113-34705 GCA_907164685.1 Colias eurytheme
ACGGCGGCATTACCCCCCCGTACTAGATCAACGGCGGCATTACCCCCTCTAGAGCAAGCGGCATTACTTGCCTTTGTTCTTCTCAGTGGTAGCGTCTTCTATATTGCTGTCCCAGTCAAACTCTGTGACGCCGTTCCTTGGCGCGACTTCACCGAGGTGCCGCCATCGGAACTCGAAGTCACTGTCTCGTTTCTTTAGCGCTTCGAATCTGTGGAAGAGGAGATCCTTTAAATCGAAATTAAAGCTGTAATAGGGAAACATTTTTAAAAGTAATTTTAGCAACTATTTGTTGGTACTTTAATTATTAAGCCTTATTACAGAAATATTGCCAAGCAAGGGCAAAGCATACCTATACATTTTTTCATATAAGACACGAAGGACATAATATCAACAGCATCTGCTTCAATTGTCAAGAGGAATATTTTCTCTTTAGAAGAAAATATACGGACGGTGCACAACAATATTTGAATATATCCGTCATATCAAAACTAGAAAATAAAAGTTGGCCGATATTAAACAAAACTGGCAGCAATTGAATAACATCACTAAGTACTAAATTCTCAAACTTATGACACAATAATTCGGGTATAAAGGAATACCAAAACATACAGTTTCTATCCAAGTGCAATTGAATTATGACCCCAGTGACCTAGTTTAGACAGTGTCTCCGTACCATCTCTAGCTTCTAAAACGTTTGCATACAAAACCTCATCTAAATACAACCTTATTGTAATTCCAACAGAATAAAACTGAAAGTAGCAAATGATCGTATCAAATTTATATTAAACGCGCATTAGCGACACGGCTCACGACTAATTGAAGACCGCAGCAGCAGGATAAAGCGTTGGGTTCCTTGAAGCTGGCCGCTTGTGATTATATCGCCACTAAACGAGCTTTGTTCGAGATAACCGCTCCGAGTGCAGTTAAACGCTCTTTTGATTAAGATAAAACTGACTTTAATCGAAATGAATGAAGCTTTTGTTGCAATTAGCTGTGTTATTGGTGGAGACTTTCTTTCTGTTAATTAAGCGCTCGTCAAAGAATCTTATAATGGGGAATGCAATTACAATTTGTGCGACTCGAAATGTGTCTTCGCATTGTACTGCTGTACATTCGAACGTCAAAGAAGTTCATGCTGGTGTGACTAACATTGCTAATGGAAAGCATATTAGAGCCTGTCATAATTAAGTCAAGTGCTTTCTCAGTAAGAAACCCGGGCAAGGAGGTAGGGTTTCCAATGTTCCAAGAACTATACAAGATTATATGAACTGCCCTGATATTTTCCCATAGTTTCAGGATGGAAATTCTATCCAATTTTCTGTAGTTAAGTCTAATTTACATTTTCTAAGAAACTTGCTATCCGTTCTTGTACTTCCAAGACTTAGAATTTATAGTGGCTAGGTTATAGAACAAAATTATTTCTTTATTTTTTAGGCTTCTTCAACGGTATCGTACACATTAATTTGCTAATATATTCCATCATAAAAATCAAAGTGTCAGAATAATTTATGTGTATGATAATGCAATAAAAATATACATATTTGCATCTATTAGAAGAATCTTTTACTTTGGCAAATTTGGCATAATGTTTTTCATTGCTTTGCAAAGGGAAGAAAAATAGATAACAAATGGGAACTTTAACGTTAACAGTATAAACTAACACAAAGTAATATTTACCCAGATATAAACCCGTTTGAATCTAAGCGTGATAACATTGAAGAGCAATTAAACGCTTAAATTAAAAGCTAACAAGAGTGTAATTATATCACAACGATAGTGATTGAAGTTCCTATAATTAAATGATATATTACATTACTCGTTAATTATGTCTTCGTAAATCTAGTTTACGTGTTTTTTGAAGTGAAAATTCTTTAGGCGCGATGAGAGAAAATTTCAAGAACGCGTCATGGCAATACCGTCACGTCATGGAGTAAGGCGATGATTTTGTTATCTTTGAATCTTGCCAAAGAAGTTTCACTTCTGACACGGGTGCTCACTGTGGGCACACACACTCTTTTTTATAAAAATTCCAGAAAGTACACATGAAATTACTTGAAGTACGAAAGTACCTTAGGGAAATGAAAAACTGATGTTTCTATGGCTGATCTCTACTTAGACTTGACGCATCATTCATCATTATTGAATTCGAGAGAGATGAAACAAAACGCCATATTTTGAAAGGCCTTAATAAATTTAGCAAGATATTTTCATTATTTGCTACTCCGTAATAAATTGACTTGACTTTAATAAACTTGGAATAACCGAAAAAATTACAGTATCAAAACGAGTTAAAAGTATTATTCAACAAATTACTTCAACAATATTTATGACAGTGATTTTTATTTCTATGCTCCTAACGATATCTCTAAAATATCATTATTACGGTTGCCTTTGGAAATCAATCCTTTGCTTAGAGTCAAAGAAAAATAATATAAATTTCGCCTTTAAACCTACTATTACAAAAGCGGATACTACCGTAGTCCGTAGTATTACGTGATCGTAGATAGTGATTTTAACTATCGATAAGATAAAATACTTCGAAATAGAAACATTATTTCGATCATGCTCTATATTAATGTCTGCTATATTTTACTCTATTCATTTCTGTTACTTATTAATTAAATTAATGAATTTAGCACGTATATGTCATGAAGTTATAAATAGGGCAATTTTTCATAAAGCCCACGCATTGTGAATAATTACTAGCTGCTTAGGACAAAACAAATTATTTGGAGCGAGATTGGGTGAGGTTCGATATTTCTAAATAAACAGTTCAACAGCTCGTACCCTTTGCCTTTATTATGAAAAAATGAATCTATTTATGACTTGTTCTATAAAATTACAAACTGCCATAAAATATATCACACACTACACGCGAACACACACACATACGCAATTCACGCGAATTTGAATTTGAATTCGACTTGCGCGAGCGTCGCGCCCGACATGGTCGCGTTGTGCTGAGTCACACACACACACACACACTCGCACACGCACCCACCTCTTGAACATGAGCCCCTTGGCGAACTCGTACAGCTCGAGGTCGAGCGAGTTGAGCCGCTTGATGTGCGCGACCTGCGCGGGCGACAGCGCTGCGAGCGTCGCGCCCGACACGGTCGCGTTGTGCTGCGTGAACGGCACCGCGAAGCGGAGGTTGAACGTCTCCTCGAACACGTATTGGGATATCTGTTGGAAAATGTGTGTGTTTCAGAATGACAATGAGTGAATTATCTTTACTAGTTACTTAAAGCGCGTCACACACGGTGAAGATTCCGTTGAATGACCCGAAATTTTGTGTCAGTGTTTCGGGTCATTTGTAACAGGATTCTACGGTTCTACAGGGGTCTTAGTACGCAATGACAAAAAGAAAAATGATGGTCAGAACGCTGATACCGGATACCTTAAGATACTGTAATATTTTATATTAGACAATCTTAACATAAAATATTATAGTATCTTCACCGTGTGTGACGCGCTTTACACTGGACTGGACTGGACTTATAATACGAAATGTATATGCTAATGGTAATAAATGTATTAATTATGTGTCTTCTGAAACTAACTAAGTATAAAACAGTATACTTCACTTTAACCATCGATAGAAATATTATCAATTCTAAACTAACGACTAACGTAGTCTCTATGTTACATCCGAACCACTCCATCCGAAGACAGACTAGGCTTATGACCGAAAAATTGATGGTGGCAAAATGCATCTTTTGATATCCCAGATATAGATGGAATTGGACCAAACTACTTTTTTATGCATTGTGTGAGTATACTATAAAAAAAGAGTGCCATTTTTAGGAAGCGTAAAAGCGAATTGATGACGATATAACGACGTACTCTGTGCCATGTAATAAAAAAGGTTTCAGAATTACTGCCATAACACAGGAGCATTAATTACCAGTCTTTGGAAGATGCTTATGGTTTCCCTGTACACGTGTACATTTTCCTTTAACCTTCAATAAGAATTACCAACTCTATTCCCACATTAATAATTCATAACTGAATTCTAGAGCAGGTCTGGCTAAAATTTCTCTAACAAAAATAGCATCCTCTTATGTAACAATAGCGCATGTTAATCGTTGGCATTTACAATGTACATGAATAATTTTATGAATATGCAAAACCACTTATCAGTAATAAAATATGTTGCTTTGAAGCGGATATTAATTTGAACATATTTGCAAACATAATAAGTTCCACTCAATGAAAATTAAACTGGCACAATTCTACTCCAGCAATGATAAATATTTTACTAAATGCTCAGAATAAGCGTGGAATATCGAATGAAGTGAACTGTTTAGTTCGAATTGTAGTAATGAATCAATTGAAAGTAGTGCATCTAACAAATTGCAGTAATAAATATAGGTAATAATAACCTTTGATCATATTGTGAGCTTATTTTGTCTACTGAATGTTTATTGAAAGTTCTTGGTAATATTGATCAGTAGGTATTATCTTAACAGCATTAGACCACCTTCAAAAAATCGTTCTTATTATCTCAAAACAGTAATTCAATTCCTCTATCACATCGTAGAAAAGCATTAAACACAATGAGCTCTAATATTCATACCAAGAATTTATAGAGCAAAGTCGTGCTGGTGGCTAGCGACAAATGCACGTACAGATAGGAACAATGAGTTAAGTGCAAATAATGGCACTTATCTCTTGTCAGGGTCACTGGACTCGAATGGCTTTTAGACATTAGCCGACCCACTTACATAACTCGCGCACATTACCAAGGAAAACGTCGCAGAACTGTGATCGATGCGACTTTTGCACATTTTGTTTTCCAACTCGGACTTCAGGTATTTATAACCTGACTGATGTATAATGTATGAGGATAAACAGTTGCTGAGGTAAACTAAATGTGTTGTAGAGAATTAATGCGGCGGTAGTTGTAAATTGCGTTTGCCTCCATCAATCTTATTTATGTGTTTCTCTCCAGTAAGATTTTCATTTTTAATGATTTTCTATCATTTGGACGGTATGAATTGAATGATTATCCGTTTATTTTTATCATAAAAAATTGTATTCCTTCTCACTTTTACAGCGTGCCATTATAGCAGCCGACAAATGCCAAAACCGTCAAGATCCACGACTACTGGTTGTTGGCCAAGTTCGACTGAAAACTCCTCGCGCTTCACCAAACACTTACCTTCTGAAACTCAGTGAGTCCGAAGTACGACATGGCCGCCAAGTTCCGCTTGGCTGACGCCAGCAGCACCCTGTCTGTTTCGCTGTTGCGGTGGCGCAGCGTGCCGTTGTAGCAGCCGACGAGCGCCAAATCCGCCAACATGCGGGTTTGCCGATTGTTGGCCAAGTTCCACTGACAACCAGTGAATTCTTCGAGCGTCACCCCTCGCCATGATTCACCCGTGTAACATGAGGGCACTTCTGCCGCTGTGTTAGAAAGAAAATCAATGAATATAAGAAATAAACTAAGTTTAAAATGCGTAAGGATACTTAGTCTGCTGTTTTAGATAAAAAATTCGAATGAATGTGAGGAATTTATCGCGATAAAACTAAAATCCCTTGAAGTATTTAATTTCTAAACTTTCATCTAGTTTACAAAACTGTAATATTTTTTGGATAATTCTCATATTGTTTTACAGAAAATTTCATGTGTTCTATTCATTAAAATTTCGTTGAACCTAACCTAACTACTAGGTTCAACCTATTATGTGCGTGATTAAGAATTTAAAGGGCCAAGTTGAATGAAATAATGGTAGGAATTTTTATATATTTAAATTAATTTGGTACAATGATAAAATCTCGTGACTCTATAATAAGAATTTCAAAGAATTCTAGCCCAAATTTTAATGATTTAATACAAATACGAAATAATAATTTCGAATTAAATAATAGTATAGAATAAAATAGAACTTGTATTAAACAAATTCTGTGCTGCCTTATGTGCTCGCTCGAGTAACAGAACATACTATATTCATCAATAATAAACTGTCCTACATTAAGGTTGTGAAGACAAATACAGAGCACAAGCAGAACACTGAAACGCAGTTCAATACATGAGTAACTGTTGAACTGAACACTTAAAAACCATCTACACACAATAAACACAAATCTAATCTCCCACCAAAATCATCCAAAAAAGGACGCGCTATGATTACCATATCTATCCAATAAAAGAATTATATCGAGCGGAGACGTTACTCAAGTCTAAAACAAACAATATCAAACGGCTTCCTGCAATAAACGCATTGTAATGAGCCCGTTCGTTGTATAAACATCGAATGAATAAGTAATATTGTGCGGCGCTTTCTCGTCGCCGTCACACTTTATTAAAAAAAATCTAATAATTTCATGTTCTAAAACGATTACGCGTGTTTTGCGACAAGGAATTCATGTTATATCTTGGCATACAGTTATAGAAGGGGTACACTTTTAGTTATGAAATTTATAAATTAAAAATGTTTTTAAACCTAGGCATTGTAGTTCAACTTAATAACGACCAGGCCATTATAGATATAACAAACCACTATAATTAAATTTTAAAGTACGAAAACAAATTTAACCATGTGTATAGTTCAAAATATAATTTACTAAGTACCTAGTGAAATGTACAATTTGTTAAGGATAAAGCTAGATGTGCATAAATCTCAATCACGCAAGAGGTATCATCACGCTTCGTAAACATCAGCAAATAAGATGTTTGTTTTAAAATTACCAGCTTTAATTCCAACACTGAAATTTGTACAACATTGTTTAATAGATAAATATTTACCAAAAATTTAGAACACGTGTTTCGTTCCGTAATATAAACAAAACAATCATGCTATCATGACTTTATTACTCTTAATATTGACAGGCTTGTGTAATCCTATTTTACTTATATTACAAAGTAGCGGTCTGCCTAGGTTTCGCCCATAGTACATATACAGCCTCAAGCACTCAAGGAACACGTACATATTCAAAGGTCTAAGAATTTTTGAAATCTATCTAGTAGTTCCTGATATTAGCTCGTTCAAACAAACTCTCCATCTTAATATTATTCGTAAAGAAGTTTAGATATGTAAGTTTATGTCCTCATAAACTTACATATGTAAATGTAGGTATGAAAGGATAGAGAAAAGCTTTTAAGCCGTAACAGCTAATAGTCTACTACCTATATAAAAATAAGTCGGGTTTTCCTTCCTGACGCTATAACTCCAGAACGCACGAACCGATTTCCACGGTTTTGCATTCGTTGGAAAGGTCTCGGGCTCCGTGAGGTTTATAGCAAAGAAAAGGTGTCTCTGGTGGCGAAACGGAGTTCGCCCGGTTTGCTAGTATCTGTATAAATTAGGTCTAGGGATAGATTTAGGTACAGTCTAGATTACCACAAAGACCCTTTATGGTAATCTAGATTCCAGACTGTAGGATTACCACGCTAGTTAAGCCACGGGCTCAAAACAATATACAATAAAAGACAAAAACATACTTAAAACTACATAAAATCTTACCAGTAGCGGTTCGTCCTTGACACCAGTGTCTTGAGCCCTTCCATGTCGCTC
Source organism: Colias eurytheme (assembly GCA_907164685.1). NCBI lineage: Eukaryota > Metazoa > Arthropoda > Insecta > Lepidoptera > Pieridae > Colias > Colias eurytheme. The sequence continues at coordinate 24,634 of CAJQZN010021417.1, forward strand.
CTCGCTTCACGTGCCTGTACTCCGATAAGTACCTATGAAAACAAACAAACGTATTAACTTTATAGTTTATAGTTTATACTGATTATAAGCAAATTAAATTGTATTGGCATTTAGGTACTTGTGGAATCTTCAAATTGCAATAGTATGTATATAATAAGCAAAATGCATTTTTATGCAAAATAAAACCAGTTTTGCAACTATTTGTTAAAACATAAAATCCTTGCAATTGAATATGTATTTAAAGAATTTTATAACATAAACTACAACTACTATTAATTAATATTATTCATTGCTCATAATTGATGAAATATGCAATATCCAATATTATATTCAAAAGTAGTTTCGAATGAAACATTTTCCCAATAATGGGACATGAAACAGAACAAATATGGATCCCTAAGAGTGAGTTTCAGGGACTCTTCCTTTTTTTTTAAATTTCGCCTATAACGAAATACAAGTATATACTAAATCGTATACTGTACCTGGACACAGGTTCTCTAAGAAGTGTTATATAGAAGTATCTTCTATGTACTGCTGAACCTTCGTGCCTATCCAACTCTCCCCCTACACACGCTGTCAACTCCGTGAAGTCGGCGTGCAGGCCACACCTGGGAACAAAAGAAAAGTCATTTAGTAAATTATTTTTAAATTAACTAATAATTATTCCTAGGATGCAAATAAAAAATAATTAAAAAATTTATAGAAGATAATTTATAGAAATAAGATAACAATTTTAGAATTAATCATTGATCCAGAATACAAGACTAACAAAGTAAAATAACACGCCTAGAAGATGATCAAAATCAAACACGTAAATCGCGATTGTTAGAATTTTTGAACGTAAACCAAAACCGTAAATAAGGTCTGGGAAATATCTCAGACGGCATTAAATTAAAGCTCAATAGATATTTGAGTTTCATACAATCGAACGACTTTCAGTATTCCCTCACCGAGCTGCACTTCCAAATCCCACACGATCGTATAATAAATAAATCCGACGGTGAGAGCTGAGAACACGCTTTACTTTGTCGCGTGTCCAGTCAAGCGTAAACCCCAGATAGTTTGGCACAATGCACGCTACACAATACATCTGCTATTTTACCGCTCGATCCTATGTTACCAATATTGTTTAAATACTTGACATTTGATGCGGAATACTTAAACCAAGTTATATTATTTATTGGGTAGGATTATAAGGTCCCTTTCAGAAGCCACTAAATTAATCTCATAACTGTAAATATAATGAAAGATTTAGTTTCCTTTCCCCTATACATTTGTAATGAGCAGAATGGTTTCCGACTCTGACTCTTGCACGAGCCAATTAGCAAATTTAAAACCGCATCTACCATCAATCTTTATTATCACTTGGGGGAACTCTGCTCACTGACAAATAACAGACACATCATTATTTATTTGTGCTACATCTGTACTTTGATAACGAAAATTTCGAAATTGTACAAGATTCGCTGTTACTGTCTCTTTTGAAATATTACGAGACTATGATTGATGTTGTTTTCAAATATCTCAAATACTATATCTATCATTTGTTTGTCTATATCTTTAACTTAGTACAATTATAATGTCAATTTGAAATCGCAAATTAAGATACTAACACTCCCTATTTCTTATGTCGATATTGAAGTGATAATTCTAGGATCCTAATATCCGTTCTCTATTTCGCAGCTGCAGTAATGATTGGGAATTACATGCAATAAATTCTTTCCGCTTTCCTCTTACACATTCACTATCAATACCGCAGCATTAGAATCGAACGTTTTAGCTTCAGTAATGCAATGAATGGCATTAATTTAACGCAAATCGAGTGGAACTCTAAATCAATTTGACTAGTCGATTAATCGCTTAAACTAATTTCCTCGTTCTGCTCTGATATAGGACTAATTGAATTAAATATATCTTTGATAACTGGATTCCTATCATACTCTTTCAAGTGCATATGTGAATTCATAAAAGAATTATTATTATTTTTAGTTTCGTTTAGATTAATTGAGTGGCTCTGGATGTTTTGTATTGCAATTGTAACGATGCTTAAAATGTTACTTATATCAAAACCAGGTACGTAATTTTATATTAAACTGTAATTCAATACTAATGAATCGATTATGGTAGGTTCTTAAATATATTTCTTGAACTAATGTACAAAAAATGATTAGTTGTTTAACAATCGCAATCTATCCGTACTGCTCAATAGTTTTTGTGTGATTACAAACCAAACATCAAAATGACCCCTCAAATATTTTGTTCTCACGTTCAAACTTTTTAATCAATGAAACAAGTCATCCTTTTCATTTCCTATCTTTTACTCTCGATTCACACACACACACAGCCCTTGTGTATCCGATGTCTTCTTAATTGGTTCCATAGATCCATTTCGTGATCAAATATCTCCTGCTTGTAATCAATGGTGCCCACTTTAAGTTCGCACAAAGCATTCTTCGTATTTAACGAGTGTTTGGATGTAATTATTGCTATCTGTCGACCCGGAAAATGCTTTTAGTGATAGTGAGCAGGATCCGCTTTTTGACGAACGTTTTAACGTCATAAGAGGACAAGTTGTGTGTGTTCAACGTTGCATTTAAACAATGGTTAGGGAGCCAGGTGCAAATTTGGTTAACTATTTCCTCTCAAGAGATAATTCGTCAGACGCATGAGAGTATAGTATTATAAAGCCTCGTGAACGTCAGCTGGCGCTCTGTTGGGGGGGTGAGCGGTTGTAGCCTCCCAAGCACATAGGAAAAAAAATACATTCATTCATTCATTTCCTCTCAGCTAAAAATTTGTCAAATTGTAGCTAACCCAATATCTCAACGAAAAAAAATAGTCAGCTGGTTACAACATGGTGTATTATACGTCAGCTGGTGTCTTGAACATGAAAGTTAAATTTAAAGAAAAATTTATTTTCCGTTATTTCCTCTCAAACAAAAATTTACCTGATGATAGCTTATATGTAACTGTGGATAAATATATATGTCAGCTGGCTGTATCTTGGTGGAAAAACCGTCAGCTGATACGGGAGGCTACAACCGCTCTTCCCCCCAACCGAGCTCCAGCTGACGTTCACGAGGCTTCATAATACTATACTTTGATGCATTTTACTAATTACCGCTTGAGAGGAACTTGGTCATAAAATCTGCTGCTGGCTCCCGGACCACAAGCATTCGTATAAAGATTTATTTCTGCCTTGTTAGAGTTAATAAGATTGAAAATCTAATTTGCTCTGTTAAGAGCAATCGAATGTTGCATATTCTTAATGCTGTAATGTAATTAATGTTACATACGTTTTGTGACTGCTCTTTAGATCTATTTTAGTGACGTGACCCAATTCGCGTCGAAGGTAAGCGAAAGATGCCATCCGCACTTTAATTATGTACCTAATTATAAATTTCGTGTATTGTAATACTGGATTGGGGATTAGAGCAATAAATAATGATGGGAGATAATACCTACATAAAGAAGTATAGAATACGGTATAGTAGTATGGTATGGTTGTTACCATCAAAGAGTGATCAAGATTTCAAAAAAATATTCAACTTTGAATGGAGAGTTTGATAGGTAAGACGAGGCAGGTGTTATTAATGCTGTGTTAAATAACTTACTTACCTACTTCCTTTATTTTACTTTAATTCTTTACAAATAAACACATTTATCTTTACAATTACATTCTAATCTTATTTCAAAAACGTAAAATGTTAATAAAATGATTGAATTAAAGCTATCATTAAATTATTTTGCCAACTAGCGGTCCGCCCCGGCTTCGCCCGTGGTACATATTTACGTTTTCTCTACATAAGAACCATCCTCGTACTTCAAGGAATATAATAAAAAAAGAATTATCGAAATCGGTTCAGCCATTCTCGAGTTATGCGCTTACCAACACATTTTGCGATTCATTTTTATATATAAGAAGAAGAAGATATAGCCCTTAATAGTGCACCTTTGTTTGCTGCTATGTCATCTCATCATCGTCAACATCCCGATATAATTATCCAGTGTCGACAGCGCGCCAAGACGCAATTAACTCTGTTTGACATATTAATTACTAATCACAAAATGTTGAACCCAAATCCATGGAGGATTAGGGTGCTTTTCCACCAATAATGTGCGAGGGAAAAAGTGTCGTGCGAAAATGCGTTGCGAAGCGGTCAAATGTCTTCTATTGCTAAAAATTATAGAACTAATAAACATAACTCGGACACATCCCTCGCTTGTTTTGTATGTGCACCTAGCACCGCTGAGCCTTCCACCATAGCTATGCTGAGCGAAGCGAGTTAAATGAAGCCATACTATATTGGTCCTTTAAAAAGACATTTCTCGCTAGACATCCTCGCACATTATTGGTGGAAAAGCACCCTTAACCGCTAGTCAAACCGTACAATGGACACATTGGCTCAACGACGTCATAACGTTTGACGTTATTGCATAATCGATAACAACACGTCTGGCCCGAATGCCCGAGTGCATCCTGGCGTCATGTGATGCTCCAGTATTTTATGCCTTTGAGACGTAAATAAAGAAGCTAATGTTATGCTTTTAGAGTTCGTTTTGGACTAATGAATAGAGATGTAATGTTGTAATGTAGTAAAACAGTTTTACCTATAGTAAAACTGTTTTACCGATCGATTGTATACTGGACGATAATATGTGTTTCCTAGAATAATACTTTCAAATATACATAAGAGTTTTAAAACCAAAATTGTTAAATTACTACTTATTATAGATATACTACTACTTATACAGGGTGTCCCAAAAAGTAGTGATGAACGGAAGCTGGGAGGTAGAGGACCAAGAGGGCTATCCGAATCACCCCCATGTGTGTTATGCGATTTTTCGTATTTTCGGAGTTATTACATTTTTTTCAATTTTTCATCTATCGCCGAGTACGATGAGATTTTTATTTATGGTGACGTGAATTATTGCGCTAGATGCTTGTTTTTTTTTGTGTGCTAAGCTGAAAGATAGGCCAATTCAGTATGGTAACATTTACTATCGTTAGATCTTCGAATGGAATAAAAAAAAGAATTAAATGCCAAGAAAGATAAAATTACCCAGTATGTTCATAACTTCAAGGGCCCATAAAAAAATAAAATAACATAAAAAAGGTTTTCCATTTGGCTTTTAAAAACTTGCTCTATCGATCAGGTAGCCACCATAAAAATTTCATTTTAATATTCTGAAGGCTTCAATCGAAAAATTGAAATCTAAATGTGGTAAGTGCAAAATTTTTATTAACATGATGATCATTAAAACCAATAAATAGGTGTTTAATTACCAGAATTTTTTTAAATAGCCCCGCTGTTGCTCAGTGCAAGTGCGACATCACCGTAAAAAGTTGTCTTTTAAATGTCTGAATGCTTTTTTATCATTTTTAATGGTTTCTTCTGCTACTATGAATTTCCGGGTTATTTTGTCCAAATTGGGGCATTCTCTCAAGTAGCCGAGGTCTTTTTAGTATCCCCATTGAAAAAAAATCAATGGGGTTTATTCGAGGGACCGTGGAGGCCAGGCTTTAAAGCAGGCGTCACCGGCGCATGCGCAGGCTGCAACGACCAATCCATCTTTCAGGGTATTTTTGCCCTTTAGCCTGGCCTCCACGGTCTCCGGACATAAACCCTATTGAATTTTTTCCGTGGGGATACTACAAAGACGAGAGACTGCCACAATTTGGACGAAATAACCCGGAAATTCATAGTAGCAGAAGAAACCATTAAAAATGATAAAAGAGCATTCAGACATTAAAAAGACAACTTTTTACGGTGATGTCGCACTTGCATTGAGCAACAGCGGGGCTATTTAAAAAAAATTCATTTTTAAACACCTATTTATTGGTTTTAATAATCATCATGTTAATAAAAATTTTGCACTTACCACATTTAGATTTCAATTTTTCGATTGAAGCCTTCAGAATAATAAAATGAAATTTTTAGGGTAGCTACCTGATCGATAGAGCAAGTTTTTAAAAGCCAAATGGAAAACCTTTTTTATGTGATTTTATTTTTTTATGGGCCCTTGAAGTTATGAACATACTGGGTAATTTTATCTTTCATAGCATTAAATTCTTTTTTTTATTCCATTCGAAGATCTAACGATAGTAAATGTTACCATACTGAATTGGCCTATCTTTCAGCTTAGCACACAAAAAAAAAACAAGCATCTAGCGCAATAATTCACGTCACCATAAATAAAAATCTCATCGTACTCGGCGATAGATGAAAAATTGAAAAAAAATGTAATAACTCCGAAAATACGAAAAATCGCATAACACACATGGGGGTGATTCGGATAGCCCTCTAAGTCCTCTACCTCCCAGCTTCAGTATATCACTACTTTTTGGGACACCCTGTATATAGATAATTTTAAATTATGAAGTTTAATTAGTAAAGCTCAAATGTAAAATTTTGCGGTAAAATCATTCCTAAAAGAAAAACCAATATGACTTCGTTTATCATCTCTATTACCTAGTTTATTCACTTCGCTTGCATCATATAACAAGTATTTATGTAAAATGTTAAGGAGTGGTATAATTTGTATAGAATATGCGTTTGTTGTATTTTGTATATGTAATATCAAATATGTATATTCAATGGAATCTTGGCATATCGTTAAATCGCAGTGCTTGTTATAAATTTGCAATTTTTAAACGAGTTCTAAATGGAACATATAACATTATATGAATATCATTTACATAAGTATTTTATAAACATGCTACGTATAATGATTTCCTTGTTTCGTTTTGGATAAAGAAACGAAATAATATACGGAGCTTTTTAAAATTCTTTGAGAATTGTATACATTCTCGAAATACTTTAGTGATCCACTTAAGTTTCCAAGTTACTTAAGTTTTTAAATCATATCAAAAAGCTTTGAATTTTTGTCAATACAACACTTTCAACTAAGTACCTTATTCAGTTGATGAAGAATCGTTACTAGCAAGAGGAAAAAGTAGAAAACTAATTTAACATTATTTTATAACGTACGATATTACTGTCAACTACGTACATTCGAGAGAAAGATCCTCGATATAAAAGTGACAGTGTCACTCATAAAAACATCATAAGATGACACAGCAAAAACTAAGGTTCGTGGACCTAAAACAAGGAATATTTCATACTAAGACAGTCATGGTTCATAGAAAGAATGTGTCGATGATTAAATGGTTCAGTTTTTTAGCTAAGCTTCAAACCAGCCTAAGAATTTCAAGAAATCGTTCAAGAGGCTTAGAGGAACAGCACCTACTGTTCCTCTAAGCCATCTTACTGTATTCAAACGCAGAAGAAACACAGAACTGCAGTTAGATTACTTTTTTCTACTTACCATATAAAAGTACGGTAGTAACAACAAGTATGTACCGTTTATCGATTGCCCCTAGACATGGTTTTACAATACAGCGAATAGCGGATTATAAATTACATATTACAAAAACAACTTGTTAAAAATGTTTTTTTTTTCTTAATGCAATAAAATGTCTGTAGATGTACCTTAATCACAATTTAATAGGCAAAAATCTTAAAAATACAACGAATAAAATGAAAGATTAAAAAAAAAAACAATTCGCTCTAGAAACTCGAATCTCTCTATAACTTTCCCCACAACATTATTCTATATTTTATTACAATACGCTCATGCTATCATAACATCGCTATCGCTTCGCTTACCCCGCTAGTGCCTGCCTACGTGCGACAGGTTCACCTTCAGACTGCACGGCGTCGCGACGCGTGGGTAGATAAGATTGCTCATCACTCATTAAACAGTAATCTTTTGTAACGTTTTAAATACGTAAATGTTATGCAATCAATATCCGATAATCAGGTACCGGCTTAACATCCTACCTCGGGAGCAGTTAGCAGTGAGCAGAGAAGATACCCATCTTAGGCAAGACTTCGCCACTTGAAAAGTATGCAATCAATATATCATTCGTAAAATCAAAAATGTCCTCAGTGGAATGTGAAATTTCCATTAAAGATATTCTAATTATGATCATTTTAGTATTCAATTTAATCAAAACTATCCACGGCATAAATTAATATCTGTCTGCCTACTATAGTTAGAGCATCAATTTTAGATAAAATTAATATGATTCTATAAATGGAACATAGTAACCTTCAAAGTGTTCCAAGTTTACGAATTACTATTGATAGTTTGATTCCACGGAGTTTTAAGGAATAACTTCACATACCTACCTATCTACTCTTAAAAAATCAAATCAAAATTTCTTACATTTTCTTTACAAATGCTTTTCAAATTTGTACGGCTGTTTCTAATAATACCTTGAGAGACAAATTGGCAGTATTGTCTGTCGAGACAGAGAAGCACCGCCTACAGCCGATTGCCTTTAGATGTGCAAGAATGGCCAATTGTTTATTTTAAACCATTAATAATAATAAATGAGGTGAAACATAAAATGCTCAATACTACGAGAAATACTGTACAGCAAAAGAGCTAACCATTTCTATATATCACATATTAAATATTGTCTGTATAAACATCGGAAGAAAACTTACTGCATGAAAAGTATTTAATTATTTTTTAACTACGTCGGTTGATGAAGCATTCTGCAACATAGCGAGCATTCAACACGAGCTCTCAATGTACGTACGAAACAATTTCCTAAGAAAAGCAATCTCCACTTTAAAGCCTACATTCTTACAATACTCTGGAGTACATCAAAACAAATGTTTTCACTGTTCCACAATGGAATCCCGCGGTTGGCGAGTTGCCATACGCATACACTACATTACGAGGGAAAGTAATACGAGTACCACCAACATATTCTATCGTTTTAATATCTCATCAGTCTTAAATTCAAATTGCGTGCGTGACTATTTACCCGCAACAATAGCTTCCCCATTATAATTCTGATGCCCTGAATGGGGGAGGTGTAATTTGAAACCCACGTACCCATAAAATTTAATGATGTGGAAATTCATATTAATTGTGTTAAAAACTTGCGTAGTGCTTTTTAGACACATGTTAAAAAAGCACGTTGAACTATTATTCTAGCACAAACACGAAAGGGACAACCTTTATGATCCGTCTTAGTCCTAATTGCTAATGAAAGTATTGCTATTGTTATTACTTATTAGCCACTGTTATGTCAATGTTACAGTAACATTATGAAAATTAGGGCAGTTTCATACTCCACAAGAATACTTAATACAGTAGAACTCCAATTATCCGAACTCCGACTATCCGAATCGCCGATTATCCGAATCACAAAAAATTGTCCAAAAAAAGTCTAAGTGCGCTATTATTCTTCCCCTAACGAGAATATGGAGAGGATGATGATGATAAAGATGCGTTGTCACTAGAGGAAATAAGAAAAATGATTGCAAAAATATTTAAAACATGTGAAAATTTCATGTTTCTTTCATTTAATTCAATAAAAAAATAGTGCAATATCAAAACGTAGCTTTTATTCTCTCCAATGGCAATATTTTTTTTAAATCCGATTATCCGAATATTTGATTATCCGAATGGGTCCTGGTCCCCATTAATTCGGATAATTGGAGTTCTACTGTAATATACCGTTCCTTTTAAGCCTTTGACGGGCTCCATACAGTCTCCTTATACCTTTGGCTCGATGCCAAAGTATCAGTACTCAATATGTTAAATATTTTATTTTTCATGTAGCCAGAATGCATTTTGAATACAAAAGCTGTCTATTAGTGAAGTTTCTCGTGTTTCACTTAAACAGTAATTGGAATAGAGCTCCCCGTCTAATTCTTTAAACTTTAAAGGGATTAAAATAACTAAGCTAAAGAGTTGTACTAAGAAGACTTATAGTAAAATTCTCTCTATTCAAATAAAATAACTAGATAGTGTCTTCATGTCTGTATAAGTCTGTATAAAGAATTTCATATTCCCCGTTCTGTTACTTATCTATCTCACACTGAAGAAACATCAAAAGGAAATAAGACATCACATATTAATACGAATTAAAATACCAGAAAACCAGCCACTTATAAGTGTGAAAGTACACTTGTCGCTTGCACGATAAACACATTTCACTGTAAGGCAAACAAAATGCACTTTTCATTTACCGCGTGGGTATTAAGAC
>CAJQZN010021420.1:0-10665 GCA_907164685.1 Colias eurytheme
TCGAACCCCGGACTTATCGATTCGAAGTCCGAGGTCTCACCACTGAGTCACCACTGCTCTCATGTAATGGAGTTATTTTTATAATATTAAATATTATGTTACGTATATGTTTTCCATAAGACCTGGGATTTGGATTAGTGTGGATGAATAGTTTTAGAAAATATTGGCATTTACATATGTGAATTTTGACATTTTCTCAATTAGATTTGAGACGCTAGCCTTTAACTTTGAGTGTATAAAATATTTTATTTATAGAACTTATAAAGTACAATTATGTGCTTGTAGAACAGATTTACTATTATAGCTTTTCTAAACGTAGTAGAAATAGAGAGTATTCAATTCATATTTCTGTAGCTAATTCAGACAATATTTCGTGAAGAAAATATTGAAATTCCATAAATAATTGTGAACAAATGCTATTTATAATTCTACTGAGAATATAAGTATTAATTATGGTAAAAAATTACATCATAAAACTCTATAAATTAATAATCTCTAATTATATTTTTTTGCTTCAACACAAAAAGCTGCGCATAAATCATAAATAAACGTTATTAATACCAATAACAAACCATTACAGTAAAATAACGACTATATTATCACATATTTTCTTCTTTTACTCAAAGCAAGGTCAAAAGAGAAGTCTCTTCCTGTAATAAAATCAAAAGTAATTTTCTCGTAACAGAATCATTCATTCCTTTCATCAGCCAATTTAATCAACTTCACACCCACAGTACAACCATAATTAAAAACTCATTTGAAAACAGCGTAGGGATATTTTCGAAAACCCTTGAAAGCCAAATTGATAATTAAAAGAAGCAAGACCGTACCTCAAAGCGGCCCCAAACGTGACATTTACAAAAGGAGCGAACTTTAATATGCCCGGGAAGTTTCCGAATATTTCACCGTTTCACCCACTCCGGACAAATTGCGCCAAGCTTTGGGGTTTTTCCCGTTCTTACCCGATATCTCGAGGAATAGGTATCAAGATATGACTGGTTGGGAAATTAAAACACAGTTTAAGTTATAGAAATCTTTATTACAGATTGAGATTATAAAAGACGAAGAATGAGGTTAATCCTAGTAAGGTATAAGAAAAGTTCTAGCGGGCAGGATGAGCAACATCCACGTGAACGTAAATATTATTTTTTCAAGAATCCTAGGGCCTATTCCTTATATTTAGGCATAAACCAAGTTATTTTATAATGACGCAATTAAATATTCATAATAATAGTTATAACCTATCCATTCTTATAACCGCATATCAAATTTTCTAAGTACAATAAACACACCCTAACAAGCACTGACCTACCTCATTACGATGCTAGCAAAAGCCATAAACCTCTTACTGAAACGACTAGTCATCTGACGTTGATCGTAAAATACATAAAATTGGCAAAAAGCTGGAAGAGCTCGTAACATCGAGACTATTAGCCCTTTGACAGAATCGTTACCCACTTTCAAATAGCTATCGAAACATTTCCTATAAATTGTACAAATTATTTCGATATATCCATGTAACATATACGTCGTGTGTACCGCTTATTGCTTTATAATAGAGTCCACTTTTCAATAGCCAGATGCTCGGGTCATTTGATTTAGCGAGAGGTAGCCAGTTTAAAATTATTGTGCTGTTGTTCTGCTGTATTCCTTTGGAATAGGGTTGATAATCGTTTAACATAGAAGCTAAAAGCTGGCATACAGTGTAGTCGATAGTTTGTGATAATTCAGGATGTTCACGATTTCAAGTCGATAGAGCGCGTGCACTGGAGCACTTCATTTTTATTTTTTGATAGACTTTATTTGTTGTGAATGAACACAATGTGACAGCGAATGTTTTGTCTATAGACATGTAGGTAACATAAATAGTGGATAAATTAAAATTGTCATAATTTTGATTCTTTGAACTGTCGGTTTTCATCACGATGTTATAGATAAATAGAAACATCAATTTTTGTTACCTACACGCTTCCGAACCCCTGACTAATTGATTTAAAGATGGAGGTACTTACCACTGAGCCATCACTGATTCAGATGCGTTTTATTTTAACGTTTTACAAATGTGTCTGCAAATAAAATCCTTCGATCCAGGTGATGCAAAAACGTCGTATTATTTTATATCGCTAATCAAAAATAGATCATTACTATGAGTGTTAAATATATTTGAGGATCAAATGAAAAACAGCGGTGAAAGCACTGTCCTTTTGGTCATTGTTTCCACCATATTATTATGCTGAGTCCACAGCCTTTTCGTAGTAAACTGTTATTTTTCTTGTGTATTTTTTATGTTTGATTTTTACTGCGAATAAATTCTAATTCTATTCTATTGTAAATTGTGAAAACTTAAAACTTCTCTATATTATTTTCAGTGACAACTAAAAATATTTTTCCTATATACCTTCATGTATTTGCAAAACTTGAATGATGTTGAACGATTCATTCCTTATGCTCATCCAGCGGAAGGAGGCCTAAGCGCTGCTTCCGGCGCGGTCGGCACCGGAAGTCAGGTAGCATTAATGGTAACCCAGTTATTGTTACATGTTTCCTATGTTTGTAAGTTTGGTAATAGGGTTCTGTGTACATGGTAAAATGAACCTTATTTAATTGGTGGAGGGTTTGTAGTCAATTGGTTGGTATTGTATGATTGTATGTTTAAGGAATGTATTGTAATGTATGGAGAATTAGGTAAAGGTATTAAAGGGATTCATTGTAAAGGTTTTGCATTGGAATTTTTGTTACTTGTATAGTCATTTGTTAAGTTATGTTAATAAGGTAGGTAATAAAAGAAATATTATTATGAAGTTCAGTGGTATTGAAAAACAGTAAAAAAATTAATAAATTTACTACCTTCTTGGTCACGTGTATAATCAATCTGTTTATGTATTTACATCATTTTTAGATAAAACATCTTTATGTTAACAATGTTGCTTTCAACATTGTTAACAGCCATACTAATATTATAAATGCGAAAGTAACTCTGTCTGTCTGTCTGTTACTCAATCACGCCTAAACTACTGAACCAATTTGCATGAAATTTGGTATGGTTGTATTTTGATACCCGAGAAAGGACATAGGCTACTTTTTATTGCGAAATATGTACCACGGGCGAAGCCGCGGCGGACCGCTAGTGATAATATAAACCACAGTGTATTTCACGAGCAATATGTTTACAAATCCTAAAAGAAAGAATACTATTTCCATTCTGAAATCAACATACTCATTCGAAGATTAGACCAAATATTTAGATTTATGTATAAAAACATTCATTACCTAACATTTTGTATTGAAATATTCCTCTCATCAAACATTATTGAGATATACATTGTTTATCAATTCAGCAGCACTAAAAATATAAAATGCAATATCACTGACCTATTATTTGGGATCCCAGCAATCATTTCCTATTACGGGATCCCTATGGGCCCTCTACACAATATACAGCGTTGGCCCAACAAATGATCGTCGATGTTTGGCGCTATTACGGCGATTATGAAATATCTACAATGTCAGACGATCATATACATTTAGGATGCTTTTCCACCAATAAGATGCAGTAGTATCGCATCAAACGCTAAACGCTTCAAACTTCAAACTTAATGAAGTGATACGATTGGTTATTTACAAATACATCCCTCGCTACTCATCCTCGCAGATTATTGGTGGAAGAGCACCTTAAGCTATACTATCGTGATTGCCTTTGCTCGCCCAACGCTGCCCATTGTGTAGAGGGCCCATTAAACAAACAATTGCATATACAAATGCCTGTTAATATTGGACGCAATCCGGATCCGGCCCGGTTTCGGCGAACCGTTCTATCGGCTTATCCGTAAAAAATCCCTCGCTCGTGAGTGTAAAGTGAAGTTATTGGCGCAAAAACTCGTAGCGGTCGGTTCACCGCCCAAATTGGACACACCCTGATATTGTCGGCTTAGTTACGTAACTAGTTACATTCTGTGGGCTAATCGGGTATCTGGTACCCTTTGTGAATGAAAAAATCATGGAATCGTATTGGTATAAAACTAGATTAAATATTGAAGACATATTGTATGTTATGTTTATCTAAAAGTGCGTACATGTTTGCTGTTAACTACGTAAAAGTGGCATTTAATTAGATCGATTTAAAGCTTGTTTTATACTTAGACTACAAGCCCGCATAAGAAAAAAATATGGGTCAATTGAACCACCAGGGGACATATCTAGAACGATAGAAGAGCATAAAATAATAAGATTCATCACTATGCCGTCACTTGTAAGCTGTCCAACTGAGTGCAGATGAGAATTCAAAAGTACAGGTAGACTCGGTAAAATTAAATTATTAAAATTAAAATTTAAATTATTAAATTATATAAGGATTAAATTATTAAATTATTAAATTATCTAGGGATAATATCTATCAAAATCATAAAAGGCGAAATTTCTCAACTTTTTTCTGTGTTTGACTTTTTTGTATAATGATTATTTACCATTTGCTAAAGCAATTTAGTTATACTAATAAAACTTTAACTAAAAGTGATTATATCATTATATGAAGCTAATATGTGAAATTATAATATAATATATTTAAATATATAAAAACATGCGTATAACTCGCCGTATAAAGTTCCCATCTGCAGCAAAATTTCGATCCGCGTCTAGTTGACTCACTAAATCCTTGCGATTCCGCCTTCTAATTAAACTTTCTGAGCACCGAACTAAGATTTAAATGAGATGCTCAAGATTATTAAAGCGAAATAAAAAAAAAGTTAAAATGCTTAACTTGCAATAAAATGTGTTCGTTTTATTTACTGCTAAATGAACTTTTTGAAAATATTGGCAATAGTCTTACTAATATTATGTATATGAGAGAAAATTTGTCTCCTGAATGGTTGCATGTTTGCTCCTCTTTCCTTAGTTGTATGTAAATTAATATAATTTTATTAATAACAGTGTAAATAGCTACTAAAAAGCTACATCAAAAATGCTATCTTACACTTTCTTACGTGTGTTTATAAATTTTATTTAATTTGACATAGGATTCGAACCCATCTCTTAAAACCAGTAGGTAAACCACTAAACCATTAAGTCAGTTAATATATTAACGTACGATCATTAATATGAAGTTTAATTAGGACGATGGCTTGATTTCAAACAAGCCGCAGTCGATGTATATACGAATATAAATGGCTTACTATTGATAATGATAATGGTGATTTAAATTTAAACTGATGGATTGATTGAGAGATTATTTTGTAAATTGAATAATGTGTAAATGAAGGAGCTTTGATTGGAATGATTTTTTTATTCATCATTGCGATTGGAGGAGGAACATTTTAAGACCATATGAAAAGAAAATAACTCGCAGCCCTGCATTGACGTGTTACTACGCTTGTGCCTCGCGGTTTTACCCGCATTGCTGCGCTCCTATTGATCTAAGCATGATGATATACAGCTTAAGCCTTCCTTGATAAATAGAATATCTTATAGATGAATAAATTATCAAATCCGACCCGTGGTTCCTGAGATTAGCGCGTTCAAGCAAACAAATAAACTTTTTAGCTTTATAATATTAGTATCGTATACACTACGTAATAAATAACTAATTATGTATGTACATAATTTCCTACTAAAGTTTATCCTTAATTCTGCTCGGTCACTAACAAGAGAAGCAGCGTGATATTGCCAGTTGTTTAAATAATTAAGAGTAATCAACATAATTACTATCGTAATGAAAGTAATTTTATTACGAACATCATAAAATTGTTAATTTCGTGAAAATTTAATTCCACACTATGTGAAGTAAATAATCTGATTGCTGATGAAAAATTAAACATGGCTTTTTAAAATAGGGGATTAAATTTATGTAGTTACATAAATTTAATAAGAACATTTCTATAAAATACATATTTTACATTGTTCATTTTGACATTTTAAATTTTGGAGTCCAATTCGTTTAAAATATTTTGTTCAGATTCGACTTCGCTAACTTTTAAATTAGATAAATTGCTAGTAAAATGATTTGTGCGTTTATATTTCTTTATTTTGAGCTCCGACTTCGACTACAAGTGATCCAGAGGACTGGATCAAATTGGATAAGTCTTTCGTTTATAATGTGTTTGTCATTGTCAGAAGATTTTTAAGGAAAACACATCAACTCGGACAGAGCCTACGACTGGTTTTTAACAGACTTCAAAAAAAGGAGGAGGTTATCAATTCAGCGGATATATTTTTTTATGTATGTACACTGATTACGCCGAGGTTTCTGAACCGATTTACGTGATTTTTTGACACGTGGCCTGATCGAAAAAGCGTAAGACGGATTTTTTTTAGCCCTTATATTCCATGCGTAAGACGGATACCATTCCAAAATATCAAACATGCTGAACGTTAATAATCAAGTTTTCACTTCTGCCGGCATTCCCGGAGTGCAACCTGTCTTTTTTTTTTGATGCGAAATGGTTTCGTATTGGTAATTATCCATAAAAATTTCATTCGGGTAGGCCCAGTGGTTTTTATTTTATGATACTATTTAAGATTTTGATACGGTAGAAAATCGCCCTAGTCCAAATTCCCTAGTCTTAAACAAATTTATGCTTATGAATCAATGAACATTTTCAAAGACTACATAATATTGTTATGTACCAGAATGTTTCGTGTTAAAACGAATTCAGTAATTGTATAGTAGTGACCGCTCGCAATGAAACCAAATGTGAGTTTGAATCGACTTTGTTGGAATTGTGTTTCTCGAATATTCTAATTGATTGTGAGTTTCGGGTGAATTCAGGAGGTAATGTTTTATTTCATTTAGTTTACTTAAGTTATAGAAAGAAGAGAATTCCTTCATACATTTTATGTGGTAAATGATGCAATACATTATAATATTAATAGTAAGATAACATGTCCCAGAGAAAATATACGATAAAAAGTTGCCATGTTTAATAGCTTATCATTCATAAGGGCTAGCAGACCGTAGAGATTTTGTTGAAGTTAATAATTTAGCGAAGCCTTGAGTATTATTATGTTTTTAATTGTTATAGTTTGTGATAATATGTTTCATTTTAGAGCTATGTATCAGTAGATTCTAGCTAGTCAGCTTCTTGAATAAATTCTGAATAAAAAATTATGTGAACTTAATATAGGACTTATTCCGTTTAATTGACAATTTATTGACGTTTTCATTTGATAACAAAATATCACAACTCACTATTAGTTCTGATATTTAGGTCGACGGACAACCGCCAAGTACCAAGACACGGGAATGCATGTGTACATTTTATGAAAGTTTAACAATTGAGTGATAAATTAGGAGCAATGAACACAATATAAAGTTGTTATTAAGTCATCAGTACATTTTTTTTTGTATAATTACAAAATAATGTAACGAATAAAACACTTTTAAAAGTTTGATTATTATTATCGATTCCTTGCCGATTTTTTCGGTGTACATTTCGAATTTGTGGTAAGTATCTATCTTTGAAAAAATTATATTTAAATACGTTTTATGTTTAAATGAATCTCATATTGAATATTAGATGCCCATAAAACCAAACCAATACAGCAATACCTTCCTTAAATCTTGATTTAAATTTTTATACCAACACAAAGGCAGTGACGTCATAGTGAATATGTATGGAGCATATAAAGGGATATCCTTGAGCTGATTGATTTATCAGAGAATATCTGAAGACCTCCATCTAGGATGTAGATACGCTATTCCTTTGCAGAACAGAGATGTATTGCTTCAATATATATAGGATAATTGAAACGTATGGTACCTAATGAAACTTTGTATGTTGATGAAATCTTGAGAATGATCTATATTTTTTTAATAAAAAATGTATTTTTGTGCTTTTTATACTTAGGTATAGAGTACTGTGCTACGCGGTAAAAACAAATATTATATCTTTGGATTAATGTGTTTATTCTGACACATAAGATATTATATTGCTGCCAAATATTTTCAATATCCGTTCAGTAGTTTTCGCGTGAAAAGGGCAACAAACATACATACCTACCACAATACATACTCATCCTCACAAAGAGTATAATTTATATATGAAGTCAGATTCTTAATTTAAAAACAAAATAAATTTTGAAACATCGGAATGAATAATATATCCTTAAAAGATCAGAGGCAAAGAAAAATCATCTCATCTCTAACACACACTTGGTAAACATAACCTAACCCACGATTATTTAAACTAAGACACTATATATTACAGTCATTCCTGCTTTCACCTAATCCTAACGCTCTCATTCCGAGGGTCCGCTAAATCTACAAGATAAACGCACTGGAAGGTTTCTTAGTACGTCAGTTGTAGGCATAATCCTCGCGATGAAATATTATCCAACCAATCTCTATTCAAAGACACGCATTATTGGAATCATATTTTGGGATGAATAGTTTTATTATTGGTTAGAGAATCTATTTAATTAATAATAGTTTTGCAGCAAATATTAATGTTCTAAAGTAATGCATTTAGAAATTAGAGAATACATATTTTGAATCTGTTTTATCACGTGCTAGTGGCACGGTTCATTCTTTATTTCTTCTCTTCTTTGATTGAATGATCACAACTTGAAAAAGAATTATATAATAGACCTAAAGAAACCATTTTAAATGTCAAGAGAGTTAATAAGAAAAAGTTTTTGCAATAAATACCTGTGAAAGCTTTTGAAAGCAATAATTGTTGCGATAAGTACCTACCTGTGAAAGCTCAATTTATTGAAAGCAACTGTTATTAAGCATCTCTACATGCTTATCTTAGTTATTTATGTCAACAATTTAATTTAGAAATGAGTTTGCCAATCATTAAATCATAGCTTTACAAAATGAAGTCGCCCAAAACAAATACATTTTTCATAATCAGGTCGAGAATATAAACATACCCTCATAATGAAAAAGCGTAGAACATTTTTTATGACAAAAGAAGTGCATGCGTCATGCAATCAAATACATTGTAAATTGTAACTGAATCCACGCATTTTGCTTAGGGGAGATAGAATGCGTAATACGTAGATATTTGTTGTATTCCTCTGCTGCTTTTAGTGAGTGTTGTTTATAAGCTATTATATTATTCTTATTAAAGTTGTGATTAATCCAACAGACCATGAAAAATTAACGGATCATTTAAGAACATATAGGCCGGTTGCAGAGCTTCACGGACCATCAGTGCGTACGTCAGTCGCGCTTGTCTTGATGGTCGGTGAAGCTCTGCAACCGGCCAAAGTGTTTTATACATTTCTAGATTTAGCATGAAATAAACTCAGTTAAGTATATCAGTTTATTTCTTATGTGCCTTAAATCATTCTAACATACCAAATCACAACAAATGACAATAGTGCGAGGCACATTTATTAAAAAGGCGTAATTGAACACAATTATCCCTTTCAGCCCCTTATAATTTACCACATGGCCGATTAAGAGCCGGTGCGAGTTGAGCCTATTAATTAGACCTAAAGACCTGATTGGTATGCATAGGTCATTAGGTTTGCGCAATTTTCTGAGTAGTTTAAAATAGTATTTGTAATGAAGACTTGATCGAATCAGAGAGAGGAGAATAAGTACTTTAATATTTATTTATTTATTTATTTACTCTTTATTGTACAACAGTCTTATAAAATAAAAGTACAACAAAACCATTCAAAATGTACACATGGCCTTATGGCTCTAAGCCATCTCTGCCAGGCAACCTTCAATATAGTTTTTTTTAGTGAAGACATTCGAGACAATATGAAACTAAGACGTTTGTGAGTTTTTGTGTGTTGAACGCGCTAATTTAGGAACTACTGGTCCGATTTGAAAAATTATTTCGGGGTTTTATAGCCAATTTATCGAGGAAGGCTATAGGCTATATCATCACGCTAAGACAAACAGGAACGGAGCACTGTGGGTAAAACCACAGGGCACAGCTAGTAGCTTATACGTACTTTAAATTATTTATGTACATATTATCTAGTGAATGATTGGGAGTACAGTCCAAATAACATGACTAGCATAAAAATATTTGATATTGAAGTATTAAAAAAATACATTCGTTTTTTCACATTCCAATTTGTGTATTACAATTATAACATAGGTTTTCCTGAATATTTTATCCATTTCTTTTATGAAAAATACGGAAATATATTATATATTTCAATCATTTATTTAAATAAATAAAAAACTATATACATACCAAATATTTAATTAATAAACATATACCCGCGTATAGCAATACCATCATTTTGTACAGTTTGGTTAAAATTTTATGAAATTGTCAAACAATTACCCCGTCCTACACGAGCCGTAATTAATAACATATTTTATGTAATAGGTACACATATAATTTGTTAGTTTCTCATCAATATTAAATACTATACGAGTTGAATTTCAGAAATAACGTTCAGCTAAAATATAATATATTCGTGGAATAAATTAATTATTTTGCATTAATTAACATGGCCGTGTAAGTGGAAACGTCGGTGATCGAATTTATTCACATTACAACGTTAATTTTAATGGCGAAAACACGTAAATATTTTATTAATTAATCGTAATACGTTTAACGTGTTAGCCAAAAATTTGAAGATTTTATAACGTTTATAACGTGAACATTTTGGAGGCGGTAATTCAAGTTGGTGGAAAGATTATCTTATCTTATATATAAAAATGAATCGCAAAATGTGTTGGTAAGCGCATAACTCGAG
>CAJQZN010021421.1:0-10947 GCA_907164685.1 Colias eurytheme
TCAGGAACTGTAGAACTCAACTGCACGCGATAAGAACTCACATTTTTATTTTGATCTGCTAAAAATGATCTGCTACGGGAAGTTGGTAGATCATTTTTTCAAATGTCGTTTTTTAAGGTAAAAACGCCAGAACTATTCCTAAAAAGTATCAAAACTGTAAAACTCAACTGCACGCGATAAGAACTCACATTTTTTTTTTTTGATCTGCTAAAAATGATCTGCTAAGTTCACTAACATGATTAATTTCAACCATAATTGAATAATCACTAGGTAGGTATACGTACGAGCGTAAAAGAAGTAAGAATAAATCAGCATTGCACCAATGTTCTTACAAAAACGTGAAAATTGCTCGCAGCTTATAATAATTTCCAAAGACGTTTCCCGTATGTCGCTATTCCGAGGAAATTTAATTTCAGAGACCTCTGTTCCGATTAAATACGACCTTGTTTCATATGGAAAAAGAGGGTACTTTTAAAAAACATATATTCCTAATGGCACTGACATTCTCATGATTTATTTACCTGCTGGGTTCTGTATTCGTAGCTGAGTGGTTTCTGAATTAGTTATTTCACCTTGATTAGGTTATATATGGTATATACATGGTTACATATTATTATGTAGAGTACGATTTAAATTATATAGAAGAAAGGATGGAAAACAAAATTGAATCAAATCATTTCGTAAGCCGTAAATAATAATAGGTACCTACATGGTACCTACACTCGGGTGCAAAAAAATCGCACACTCCGTACATTTTAATTTCAACTTCAATTATTTTTATATTCTTAACATATTTGGACTTATCTCAAATGAATGGATATTTAAAAAGCTTTCTAAATTATTATATTATAGGTAAAACATTATTTTCAATGTTTCTGCCAAATTACGGAGGTTCTTAATTCGTAGCTTTTAAACTTTAAATCATTCATATTATACATACAGATCAATAAATGGGCTGTTATTTCAGAAACTACCTACTTGTATAAGTTTTAAATAGCTTGTCTGGTTCTATGAAATCTTACAACTTACTAGGTATGTAGTTCTAACATCTACTGTTGAAACTTGTAGGTACATGTTAGGATCGGCCAAGGGTAGCATGTTTCATTTTGAAATGAAATAACATGCTAATATATTATAACAGCTATAATTATTCAAACGAGTATTTAGAAGGAAAGCCTTCAAATCCAATAACCAAAAAAGTGATTAATGAATGTCATTACAAAAACAATTTATGACCTTTACAACAAAAATGAATATACTAAGATATTGAAACTCTCCTGTCAGTGTATCAATATCGAATTTAAGTATCTACCACAAAGGTTTAATTTAGTTTTCCCAACGACGTTGATTTTTCCCAATCTATAGACATTTACGTACAATTTTCCTAAAATCCAATATTATCATAGCGATTCGTTCAACTGTGTTGATTTCTTCTAAAAATAGATATCCTATAGAGGCAACAGAATCAACTGTGATTGCCCTTTGTGACACGATCTTTTCAAAATCAAATATCGTATCTACTGATTGTTATTTGAGATATTATATCTCTTCCTGCTCTTAATATAGGTATATAAAATGTTTCTAATATGAATTGATAATAAATACATAATACACATTCAAATGAAATTAGATTTAATGTCTCTATGAAAAAAAAAATATTTTTTTTTTGTATAAATTATAATCATGAATTAAACGATAAATAAGAATACTATATAAAATCTAATTACTAGCGTTTAGTCTAGAAAAAGCAACTCTATAACTGAAGACGTTGAAATTAAAAAGCAAAACAACAAAAAAATACGTGTGGCACTCGAGGACTGCCGCGGTAAAGCTATTGCATAGCATCGCATTGCTGTGCCGGTTGGAGTGGGGGGGTGATAGGTTTTTTCGTTACGGAATTTTTACATTCGGTCGCCGCACTCAGTCTGAGATAAAAGCTATGCAATAGCTTAAAAAAACAATCTTACAAAAGCAAAGACCAAGAACGATTACAGTTAACAAAGTTTGTGTTATAAAAGATTCATGGAAGAACAACGTGATTCAAACCTCATTGCTTGATTCATAAGTAATGAATCTGTTACTTACTACATAACAAATTTTAACTGAATCTGTAAAAGAGAAATGAGATCTTTTTGTAGGATAAAATCTGATAAAATGGTGAAGAGGGGTTAATTTTTATTACAACTGTGTCACATTAATGCGAATATTTTATTACTTTTATTAAGATGTTAGAAAGATGTTTTTACTATACATAAATCGAGTAGCCATATCCTTCTTTATCCAATTTTCTTGATCTTTACGAGGATTTTAATGACATTAAAAGTAAGTTATTCGTATGACAATCGAACTGAACTAAACTTGAGATATTTTAAATTTTTTTAACCAACAATATCAACACGTGTTTAATTTAACGGCTTATGCATACAAGAACTTTGAAATTGGATTAAAATTTTAACGTACAACATCACGTTTTCTCCGAAAGGTCCACTGGTTACTTTCAGTTGTTTAAGTCCCTCCTAACAAGGGTGGGCCTGTTGCAATAACCCGGGCACATGTCCAAACAGAGCTATTACTGAGAAAATCCACATAGGAACCAAATAACACAATGTCCAACCAAAATCTCACGCCCTACATCTAACCGTTACACTGGAAAAACATTTCTAAATCTGATCTAAAACCCATCAAATCATACTTTTTATATCCTACTAGCTGTGCCCCGCGGTTTCACCCGCATTGCTCCGCTCCTGTTGATCTTAGCGTGATGATACCTATAGGTAATATTATAGCCTATAGCCTTCCTCGATAAATGGGCTATCTAACACCGAAAGAAATTTTTCAAATCGGACCAGTACTTCCTGAGATTAGCGAGTTCAAACAAACAAACAAACTCTTCAGCTTTATAATATTACTAGCGGTCCGCCCCGGCTTCGCCCGTGGTACATATTAAAAAATAGATGTTGGCCGATTCTCAGACTTACCCGATATGCACAGAAAATTTCATGAGAATCGGTCCACCCGTTTCGGAGGAGTATGCAGACTAACATTGTGACACGAGAATTTTATATATAAGATTATATTAGTATAGATACGTAATGCAACTTTTAGGTCAGTCCAATCGATCTCTAGAACGAACAAACGAATTTTATGAGTTAGTTTTAAGTTTGTTGTCTCAACAAAAGCTTAGTACTGCGACGTGTTTAAACTCGTAGACATTTGCCGAGACAAAACTGTCCGGCAAGTTTGTTATACCGAAGTTTGTCTAAAGTGGGACGACACGTGAACACGGTCAAAGAGAATTATATAAGTTTATGGTGCTGGCCCACAATTTTATGAAGAAAGAAATTACCAATACTAATATTATAAAGCTGAAGAGTTTTTGTTTGTTTGAACGCGCTAATTTCGGGAACTACTGGTCCGATTTGAAAAATTATTTCGGTGTTAGATAGCCCATTTATCGAGGAAGGCTATAAGCTATATATTATCACGCTAAGATCAACAGAAGCAGGGCAATGCGGGTAAAACCGCACAGCTAGTTAACCATAAACTGGGTATACTCGAAGCTAATGTACATATTATTATGATTGCCAATGCAATAAAACGCAATTCACATTATAAATCTATATCAAAATTTCGCAGAACATTTGGAAATAACAGAAGTTATTACATATAATAACAATGTAATAAGCAAATCACGATAAATGCCCACAAATCCTAAATTAATTCATTGTATAGACATTTCTGGGAACATTAATTTAGAATAAGGATATAAATTATTGTTTAACGGATAAAATGAAATCCAATCACGAGAATCACAGGACACTTGTATCTTATATTATGTATATAACAAGCTGCGCTTCGCGGTTTCTCCCGCGTAGCTCCGCTCCTGTTGATCTTAGCGTAATGATATATAGCCTATTAATAGCCTTCCTCGATAAATGGGCTATCTAACACCGAAAGAATTTTTCAAATTGGACCAGTAGGTAGTTCCTGTGATTAGCGCGTTCAAACAAACAAACTCTTCAGCTTTATAATATTGGGTATAGATATTATATTCGTATCACTAACCTAATTTGTTTAAATTTGGGTAGATAGATAGTAATATCTGTGTCAGTATTGTGTCTGAATCCTTCCTTGCAAGATTATCTCTGCATTGTATTGCCTTACTTACCTGAAACAATGCAATTCTGTCAAAAACCCAGCCATAACTCATTCAAATATTATGACACGTAATATCTCATATCTTACTTAGGCTAACTGGAATAATCTCTTATTAGGTTCGCGCGGAGCAATGTAATCCCTATGATTATAAATGTAAAGACCACATTTGCATACGGCTTGCAGATTTCCCTTACTGGCTTGCTCTATTTTGCTCGAGTCAGGCTATGGATTAAGCTTCTGTGTGGTGAAAGTTATAAGCATTTCTATTGCAACAACAAACTTAATTAGCTAAGTTTACATTCTGGCGTATTACAGATACATTGTGTCTGCGAGAAAACAGCTAATTAGCCTACTTATTAAGCTGTTAGTGTAGAAATGTATATAATGCTCACAATGCCTAGAACCTAGGTTAGTGGACTATCCTAATGGTTGTTTACATTATCCCGGGTACTGGAAAATGTAGATAATGTTTATGTTCATGAATAAGAAATATTAATCTAAATTCAAACGCGTTTAAGCCTACTTCAGCGAATAAATGTTGGAGTTGAATTTAGTTAGGATAACTTATATTATGTTACGTATACAAAATTTCAAGTAAATACAAGGCATGGTTCAGATTACAATAATATCTACATTTTACAGTGAACACATAATATTATGAGATTTTTTTTTATTATAATTTCCAATAGGAATTCAGCATATATTTTTTGGGCATATTTTCTTATTTCTGCTGCATATAAACAATGTTTATTGTGTAATGCCATACTTTCTCATAAATAAATCAGTTCAAAATGTTATCATTTGCACCACAAAAAGCTCAAGCTTAAATAAAACTAAAGCGAGTGAGGGTAAACTCAAATTACTAAGCGATATTAAAAGCTGTAAAAGCTGTTTGTTAAAACGTGATTGTAGAACTTATACAGCTTCTATTTACTAAAAAATATTTTAATATAACCAACATTGTAATGTTTGAATTATTTTTATGGAATCGTTATATTTCATATCATGCACTATTTGCGTGCAGTGTTTACTAGCTTTGGGGCACTTTAGATTTGTACTAGCTTACCGCTCGCGGCTTCGCCCGTATTTTCAAGAACATAACAATTAACAAA
This sequence comes from Colias eurytheme, assembly GCA_907164685.1. Taxonomy (NCBI): domain Eukaryota; kingdom Metazoa; phylum Arthropoda; class Insecta; order Lepidoptera; family Pieridae; genus Colias; species Colias eurytheme. The sequence goes on from CAJQZN010021421.1 coordinate 5,271, forward strand.
TTATTTAGGTAGGTGCTGCGTCTTTCCAAACTATACAAGGCCAGTACGCAACGGTGTGAAACTAATCACGTATAGTTTGGATATAACTTTTTTACAAAGTTCTTCCAATCTATACAACAGCAGTACGCAAATACTCGCGTATACTTTGTAGTGAAGTAAGTAAGAATAGCGCTCCAAAATATACAGCGCCAGAACGCATGCGGACTAATCGTGTATGTTTCGGAGTAAGCGCGGCGTCTTTCCATTGCTCGCGTTTATATTATTGTATTGCTGTTTTGAAATCTATTATTAAAATGCATGTGTATTGTGTATGTAATGTTGCGTACTGATCGTATATTTTTTGTATCGAGGATGCTTGTGTCTTCGTTCCCGACTATACTGCACGACTTACAATTGACAATAGTGCTAAAATGTAAGAATCTAATAAGTCCAGAAGAGGACGGCTGCGAGGCGACGGAGCCCCGCTTCGCGGGGCTCCTATATTTGTGTAGTTAAAAAAACACGAACCTAACCTAACCCATAGGTAACCCTTATATCTGTTACCTATTTATTTTTCTAAGCTTACCTAATAATATTTTTATTCCATATTTTACTGAATCAATCAAGAATAATAAAAGTAGATAGATATAGCTGTACAAGTCTTTGATTGCCTATATATTTATTATTTCGCTCACGCGTAAGTAGTGTAGTAGGTAGGTATATTTAGTTATATTTTGCGTACTGATCGTGTATAGTTTGGAACGAAGAAGCTAGCAACCGCGTTACAAATTATACACGATCAGTACGCAAAATTCGTGTATATATTGTAATAACAAACTTAAAAACAGCATTACAAAGTATACACGAGCAATTTCCTATGGTTGCGTTCTGGCTATGTATAGTTTGGAAATACGCGTAGGTGCTTACTAAAATTTCTTCGATAATCACACTTATCCGTTAGTATAAAAAATACATCATGAAAATAGATGCAGTAGTTTTGTAGTTTATCACGATGAGACAGAAATACATATTATGCGGAGGAGGATTTTGTTTTATAATGTTAAGTTTAAAACGTTGACCTATAACGTACCCTGTAAAAATTATATCGTTTATATACTACCAAGATATTTTGTCTCTATTTATCCCCGAAATTTAAACACATTACAAATTACTTATCCAAAGAAACAAGCAAATGTTTGATACCCACAAAGTTCAAGAAACCGCATTATAATAAAACTCATTTCAGATTGAATACAAAACTTCACCATATCTGATGACAATGGATTTGAATGCCATTTAAAAAGTTAAAAATCCTCGCGAGCATAATCGCGGGAAATTCCGACAATCTACTTGATGTATGAAAAAAGTTTTTGCGTCAGCTTTTAATGTTATTCTTTGTATATCATTTGAATGTATGAATTACAAAGAGTTATGTTATGTGTTAGGTTTGACCGCCTCCTTGGTACAGTGGTTGACGCGTGAGCGTAGCACCGAGGGGTCCTGGGTTCGATTCCCGGTGGAGACGAAGAAAAAAAAATGTCTCGGTCTGGTAGGACACAGAAGGCTGATCACCTACTTGTCCCTAAAGAAAATCGATCAGTGAAACAGATGTATAATGCATCTGCCCCTTACCCCACTAATGGACATGGGACTTCACTAATTTATGATAGGTTATGATTATAGGAATTAATTTGGAAGATTCGTAAACAACCTTTCTGGATCTGGATATTGATTAACGAACCTACTAATATTATAAATGCGAAAGTTTGTGAAGATGGATGTTTGTGTATGTATGTTTGTTACTCTTTTACGCAAATACTACTGAACCGATTACAATGAAATTTAACACACATAATATAGAGGGTAACATGGATTAACACATAGGATTGGTTTTATCGCGGAAATCCCACAGGCACGGGAACTATGCGGGTTTTTCTTCGAAAACACGGGCGAAGCCGTGGGCGGAAAGCTAGTAGGTAGTAATTTATATTTTTAACTGCAGGATGAATGCAATTGTATTTTGACTACTTACGAACATAATATTTAGTTCCTATTGTATTATAAGAGATAACATTTTTTACATAAGTATTTTATAATCATTATTTTATAGGCAGGAAAATTATTATTATAATCGATAAGAGAGTATATTATGAAAATCGGTTCCAATATTAATGAGGTCAGGGAAAAATTTAATGAGGGTAGACTCATTTCGTTGGTAAATTTAAAATTCTTAAAACATAAATTATAAAATATAATGATCCGACTTACAAGTAACCCTACTTGTAACTTGTAAGTCGGATTTACTCACCATTAGGTATTTAATGTTAATTTAATAAATATCTGCTATATAGGTAAAACACAATATTTAATAAAATATCATATTTAAGTACCTACATATTGTGATACCAAACAATAATATTAAAATTCAATAAAAACAGGAATTTTTAAAACCGCGAAATTAGCAAATATTTTATAGAGTACCTAAGGTAAATTAAAAAAAAAATACAGATTTTATACTAGACACAAAACAAATCAAAATAAATAAAGAATCAACTCTTTTTTTATATAATAATTCATCAGTCATGTCACTATTCCTAAATTATTGAGAGGCTTTCAAATGATTTACAGCTTTAAGCCCGACTGGCGGGTTTTGTCAACACCGCTACCTACAATATAAAATTTTCATAAACAAACACACAAGTAATATTTTTATAGCTGTATTTCCCCAGTTACGTCAGTTTTAACTTGCAAACTTTATATTGGGCTATAAAATTTAGAAACTGCATAATAGTAGGTACAACAAGACAGAGAAACTGTAATATTTCAGATATATGGTCGTGGAACGCCAATTTTATCTTAAAATTGTCTTTACTGTAAAATTCTTGTATATTTTTTACGTTAAAACTAGTTCAAATTGAAAATAATAAAAAAGAGCGTGTTTGATGAGCACACGTGTCAGATGTGAAACTTCTTTGGCAAGATATAAAGATACCAAAATCTTCACCTTGCTCTATGACGTGACGGTATTGCTTGACCTTGAAATTTTACTCTCAACACGCCTAAAGAAGTTTTTACTTCAATAAACTAATAATTCATTAAAACTACAAAATACAAGGATTATAATTTAGAAAAAATATCCTTATTTTACTGAATCATATTAAAATAATTTTCGTTTTCATAAACATGAATTAGGTATTAAAGAAAATTCCATAGGTATAAATATAGAATACTGAAAATGTAGTAACAGTCCAGTAAGCAATGGTCGACAAAGGCTCAAAGGACGTCTTGGACCTAATTTGCGGTCTTTGATGTGGACGTAATACTGACGGAATATTGCATCAGGCATTTATTACCTACTACTGACTAATGCGTAGTTTATGGGTTGGGCTTTGGTCGCCTTTGTTTTTGTTTCTTTGCATTTCACATGTACATATACCTATGCCTAAACAATGTCAACATAATAATTCTTCTTCTTCTTCTTTTTTTTCAAATGGCAACTCCCGATCCCAGTGAGGATGGATTCTGCCAATGTCAAGTTTTCAACGGATGGTCAGTTTAAGTTAAAATGCTCATGTTAGCGTTGTTCACTTTTTATTTACTCATAGACTTCTTACATGGAGCTGTATAACCTGACAAACATAATAATTAATTTGGGCTATAGATTAAAGCTTTTTTATTACACACAGATAGCGCTGGCTCAGTGATGAGGACCTCGGACTTCAAATCGACGAATGGTTCGAGACCAGGCGAGCCTACTGGAAATAAATTGACTTTTGATTTGTCTGCTCATGTTAGAACATCATTACCACTGCTTGAACGGTGAAGGAAAACATCGAGAGGAAGTCGAAGTCGAAGAATCAAAAGTTCGACGACATGTGACATCTGCCAACCCGCACTTGGCCAGCCTGGTGGATATGGCCTGTATCCTCATGAAATCCGAAATGCCGTTTTATACGAGAACAAATTTATTACAACTTGTTGATGTGCATCTTCAATTTATGTGTATTAGTAGTATAATTTCCTTACCAAAAATATTTGTAACGCCAAGATGTTTCAAAAATTAACTAGCAAAGAACTTATTTCATGAAAATTAGGTTCCGTAAGGCGATAAAATTATACACCAACATAATTTTAGAATTTGTTGTTTGGAAAAAACACCAAAATTGGCTAAGTTCTGCCCATTGAACCTTTTTGCGGCATCATTTGAAAATTTAATTTCAAGAAGCGAATATATTAGGGGTAAGGTTATTAAATCTTCGAGATAATGTAAAGTTATGGTTTTAATAAAGAAATATTGGCCTTTGTACCTTTTTAGAGTGAAGTTTGGTGTAAGATATTAATATTAAATAGTTCATTAGATATTTTGGCCGTTTTGGAATATAAGATTAAAAAATAACAAAGTTTAGCAAGCAACATCTTATAAATTATAATAGTATCTCGCTTTTCTTGTTAATTTTTACGACCGAGATGCGTTGAAATGTGCACTTATTTTCTGATAGAACATTATTATATTTTTTCTTAATGCATCGATTGAATGATACAGAAAACAGAACGTTTTCGGCGATATAATCGAGGAAATTATAGAAATTCATACTTATTTTGTTTTTGACATCGATCATTAATCACAGTTCTTCGTTCTTCCATTTCTGATGTAATCTTTTATTTATAATAATATAATAATAAAAAACGTATAAAAAAGTACCAGTACAATTCAAAAATGCATTCAGTAAACTACTATGAAATACGAAACTGCATTTACTCACCTCTAATACAAACCCTATTTCCCGTATTTCATCAAATATCTATACTTAATACACCCTATTTCTTCACACCATTATATTTAATACCTAACCATTGCTGACACGCACTATTCACTAAACAGATCAAAAATTCCCCCAAAAAGAAAACTGCATTTGACAAATCTCCCCTCACGGAACTTAACACGCTCAAATACAAAAGAAACTAGTTAAGACGTCATCACAGTAATGTGTTCTGTAAGGGATTACGTCACATTTCACTTAGGGTTACTTCTGAGACTTATTTTTGGAAGATTTTGCATCGTAGGCAACTCTAATTTTGGGGAGTGTGAATACAGACTGTATTTGTTACAGTGATAAGTAGAGGTACAAATTGATACTAAGAAAACACTTAATATTATAATATTTTCGGTAACCTATTAAAAACTCGAATTTCTATTACCCGAATCTTAAAACCCCGAAAACGGTTGTTAGAACTTTTAAAAGACAGATGTAATGAATGACAAATTTTTAAAATTCCTTTTTTAATTTCCCAGATGAATCAATTTCCAGATGCACCAAAACCAGATTTTTAAAAAGTATTTTTTTGTTTCCCGTATTCTCATAATACAGATCTGATTATACCAGATTCTCAGAATACTTTTTTTTGTTTCCCATCGTACCATTTTCCAAATAAACTATTGCCAAATTTTCATAATATTTTTATTTGGTTCCCATATAATCGTATAACAGATAAACTATTGCCAGATTTTCACAATCTTTTTATTTGATTTCCATACAATTGTGATTATACATTTACTATCGACTGAAAATAAACATTGTCAGTAAGTAAATTTATTGTTTTACTTGTCCATTACAGAAAGGTTTAAGTGTCCAATTCGACTCAGTAGGTTAGGTTAGGTTTGAACTGTGACCCCCCATGCACGAGCCGAGCGAGCGAA
>CAJQZN010021422.1:3580-15923 GCA_907164685.1 Colias eurytheme
TACTCTACATCTACAATACAGTCCACTGACCGGGGCTATAATTAATAATTATGATCTTCGGAAGTGTTAATTGAAAAATATCAAAACTTCTCTATTAGCTTTATGTGATAAAATATATTGGTACGTTAAATATAAGTACATACAATATGGGGGTCTTCAAGTGTAGAGTGAACAGGTACCTTCTAGGGAAGCACGTTCCATCTTAGACCACATCTCAGCTTAACATCAGGCGAGATTGTGGTCAAGCGCTTCCCTATTACCAATTAAAAAAAATATACATATATGAATTATAAATATTCTACTCTGCGATATAATGCGATTAATTATTCGAGTTTAAAATATCAATAACTTATGTATACGAAATTCCACATTCTCTTAATTTTAATAACACAAACTGTTTCAGGCCAGCAGAACCACAGATTAAATTTTAATTATTTCAATTATTTTTTAATGTTCGCGTGCGTAGGTACGTTTTATTAAATTAAAACAACTGATAAATACATAAATGTACATATATGTTTGTTCTGTGTCTGGGTGTAAATTATCTATATAAGTATTTATTTCAAATTATATATTATTTATGTTTATCATCCATCTGGTTTCCATAACACAAGCGAAAGCTTAGTATGGGATCAGATCGTGCCGTGTGTGAAAACTGTCTTGAAATATTTATTTATTTATTATTTATACTATTCTCTTATTTATTATTTACTCGTCTTTTTGAATTTATTACAGAATCTGATGGAAAAGGTTAGCAAGTTAAATAATAGAGATGTCACCGAACGACGTCAGATTCTTTGAATGACAGCTTTTATTAAACCATTTAGGAAGTTAGAAACAAAACGCTTCGCGACCATTAATTTCAGTAGCTGTTAAAATGAAAGATCAAAAAACAAAGAAAAGGCGAAGTTTTATTTGAAGTAATTAATTATTTGAATCGGTTCTGGCAATCACTTACAAATTTCAATAAAGATTGTTGATGATTTTTTTTCCTTGTAAATGTCACTTTAGCAGTAGATAGGTACATAATATGTCTACATATTTAAACCGATGCTTCGATTTACATAGATTCGATATAGCGCATTTGTATACAAGTATTTAAAGAATTGTGAGCTTTATTGATAGATTTTATAATGAAAGTATAATCGTATAAAAAGTTTATTACGATGATTATATGAATAACGACTTAATCTGTTTGTTCTCTTTAGAATTTTTATAAACTTTTGGCATTAAGCTCCCTGTTATATTATATTCAAGAGAATACATATACATAAAAATCACATATTAGTTACTTATGTACGACATGCAGTTCTGTCGTGTCCCACTTATAAACCAACAAAATTGAAATTAGTTATTTCACATTGCATTTAACCTTTTAACACGACAAATTGTTAGTATAACAGGATTAAACTATCCTAGATATGCCATAACATTTCTCCTTGTTTACAGTTTACGATACGATAAACACCTCAAGTTGCCAAAACACCTCACGATAAATCGTATCCAGCACTTTGTTTTCAAACTACCCACGTTTTAATGGCGCCATCTATAAATATCGTAAACACTGCAGTGTTTTGTGGAAGAATTGTTTGGAAGTGGAGAAAGGTTGTAAATATCGAGACGGGAAATCTTTACGAGTGATGCAACTTATAGAATACTCATGGCATAATAGACTTTATTATGTAGGCGATAGGATGGAAAACGCTTTGCAGATGAGGTGGTAGGAAATAGTGACTTTGTGTCTAGTATCATTTTATATTATGGCTAGTAAAAATGGTGTCAAATACGTAATTAATTGATATGTCGCATTTTCCTCTAATTATATTTTCTTTCCTAACAAAAGTTTAATGCGATTTGCTCTGGAATTTTCATAATAAGAAAAATATCATATTCCATGATTCAGTGTTAAAGCAAGCAGCAGATTGCGGTAATTTTATTCCCCGTGAACTCAATATTTAATAAAGTCGCGGCTTCATCGGGAAGCAATCGGGACATCTGTGCCGTAGCTTCTACTTATATAGATTAGATGCGAATAGATGGGAGAAAATTGGATATATTTATGATTTTTCTATAAATTATGAAAGTATCTTATCGTATGGCTTACGCTGCATTTACATCAAACGAGCAAATGCTCATTCTAACCCTACTATGTCAAATTCTTTTATTGCAAACAGGCATGGAGCATTCTTTCGTTGTTCTTAGTGCGTTCGTTTGCACCGTTTAGAAGCATTTTTTTAGCTGTATCACTTTCATAGTTTAGATTCTACATCAGATTATTTGCTCTTTGTCATAGAGTGAGATAGAGTTTAATTAATTAACTTTATAAGCCGCAAACCAACTTTGAAGAGTACATCAAAATCATATCAGAATAAATGCGTTTCTAGTTTCTGTGGCCATAAACATACTATTATTTCAATAGTTACAATTTTGACACAAAAAAAATGTATGACCATGAATGAATAAATCTTTTAAAATTTAGTTATTCTACCTCTATACTAATGTGCATTCCCTTTCATACTCTTTCCGCTGATACATACAAACTCGAACACTCTGGAGACAATTGTGACGTCACAGCTAATTTAAGCATGGCGGCGCTAATCCTACAACTAAATGTGTCTCTCGCGGCGCTGTCGAAGCAATAACGTAAATTTGTCCCTCCCAGTGGACTTTGAATCGATACTCCTAAATAATTGGCTGATTTTAGAGGTCGTTGACTTAATTGAATTGCTTCCGTGGCTATTAATATGAGGTTTGAAAGTTAATGTATAAACAATTGACAAACGTGATTGAAAAAGCTTTACGTTTGTTGAAGGGATGTTCAGTTGTTTTCAGTGCATTCAAGTTTATGTATGATAATAATTATTGAATAAGAGTAACAGTAAAAAAATATACCGACTGAATTTAAAAATAGGCATTAAATTTCTATAATTTATGTGGATAGGACATACTTATTTATCGTTAGACTTAAAAACGGACGGTGACTGGAGTCTCCCTGTAGCTACGCTCGCTGTAAAAAATCGCCTTGAAACCTTTTAAAAAGCCATACGTAAAGTTAGAAAATACTGAATACGATGAAATGTATTTATATTGTTATAATCCTTAATTAAAATGGAATGCATAAAAATGCACAATGACTTGAATATTTGCAATATGCAACGCAGATAATACTTACTGCTAAAATTGTTTCTCCCTCACAGAGAATGGCTTAAAAATTAATTAATTTCATACTAAAATGTTCGTAAATATCGCTCTTAGAATTACTTACAGTGGCTGACTACGGCATTGCTGAGGATTCGTATCTGGAATAAGAAATATTTTGATATATTTTATAATAAAATATGGGTAATATTTTTTTGACATGTAATGTAGAGAATGTTTTATAAAGGTTTTAGAGGTACTTTTTATGTACTTTATAAAACTGTAAATGTCTCAGCAGACTGCTTCGTGCAAAAGAGTAAAAAAAAAACCAGTAAAGTAAAAAAAAAGCTTAGAAAAGTTAAATCTCATTTTTCTCACCTAGCTAAAAAATCTCTAAGTAGTTGAAAATTAATGGATAAAAACTTGAATAATAGTTAGTAGGTAGATATGTTTAAACTATAATATAACTCTACTATAATACTCGCCAGTAATAATATGATATGTAACTATTATTATGTGAGCAATAATTTACGTATCGACTGCGACGTCATTTCCTCTTATCGCGAGCGCGTCAGTTGGAAAATGTCATTTATAACTCGGACAAGAGAGAATTGCATCGATTCATTTCTCGCAATTGAAAATGTTAATATACTTCGTGAATTGGTTGGGTTATACCTACATAATACGTTATGTGATATTATGTTTGATGAGGTTTTATATAGAGAGACTGAGTGGTGGCTTCTTGCGGAGTTTTGGCGAATTATTGATATAATATGTCTGATAAATATACTAATATTATAAAGCTGAAGAGTTTGTTTGTTTGAACGCGCTAATCTCGGGAACTACTGGTCCGATTGGAAAAATTATTTCGGTGTTAGATAGCCCATTTATCGAGGAAGGCCATAAGGCTATATATTATTTCGCTAAGAGGAGCGGAGCCACGCGGGTGAAATCGCGAAGCGCAGCTAGTAAATAATATATTCAAGAGATATAGTTTTATACCTACTTTATACTTGCTATGGGAATGTTTATTTCCGATATTTAAATCAGAGAAATAATTCATTTAGAAATAATTAATTTAAAATTAATTAAAAACAACAACTGACTCTACATAATTATCGATTACATTTTTCTAGGTTTACGTTTTCATAAGAAGTGCTTTGTCTGTAGAATTTAATGGGTGAAATGCAATTAATAAATAATTCAAAAGACAAAAATGGAAAATTTTATGCAGTTAGTGCGCAGTTATAAAAGTATTGCAAATATTGTTCAGTAGAGTTCTATGTAAATACAATTTCTATTAACGATTACAGAGTAGTGTATATTGTTTCTCTGTAATAATTATTTGTTTTGAATCGATATTGCAAATATTGTATTGAAAGGTTAATAAATAGTGATTCGTTTTCTACAGTTCTGTTTAAACGTAATATGAACTTATTATCCGTTTTCAGAATTCTGTGTATGTTTGTAAAAAAATACTTCGTGTTTTCTAGGTTGAAGTTAGTTGTTATGTTTTCAAGGATCATAAACAAAGATCGCTATATATTTTGATTATATTGATTTTTTAGCTTTTATTTTTGCACTGTTGGTCCCATTTTTTGTCTACTTCTGACAATTCTAAAAGGGCTTAGTTTCTTGTTATATCTCAATTCAATTTTACAAACTGTTGGTCCCTTTTTTTGTCCACTTCTGACAATTTGAAGATGGTTTCATTTTTGTAAAAATATTTTTCATTCCCTTTTCATGATTAGCAAATAACAAAACTCCTGCTGTCGTCATCATTATCATCATCATCAGCTCATATACGTTCCCACTGCTGAGATACGGGTCTCCTGTGAGGGTACAGGCCATGTTAAGTATAAGTGCGGGCCATATAAGTGCGGGTTGGTTGATATGCGTCATGTAGTACCTAGTGAAAGTATTTCAGATCATTAGCAGCTCATATACGATCCCACTGCAGGGACACATGCCTCCTATGAGGGCACAGGCTATATCCACCACGCTGGCCAAGTGCGGGTTGGTTGATATGCGTCATAATATTATAGTACCTACCAGTAGTAAAAGTATTGCGGCTAAAGTGCTTTCAACTTTCTAGCAAAACACAAAAACTATTAACATTCAGAAGCAATTTAAAGGTACGTTAATATATCGTCCCGTATGGGCCCCAGAATCCCCTTATCGGTTAACTCGATCCAAGAACAAAGGCAGAACGCGTTTATTGTGCCTTCATTTCCATGCTATTATATCGGTGTTTACTTTAAGTGCTTCCATTTTATACTTTGAACTAGTTACTGTACTAGTCTAGGTTGTAGTCTGGTGTATCTGCACTTGCTTTTACTAGAGGAATAGCTACATGTAGTGTGTATTTAATAATATCTTTAGGTATGGAAACATGGCCGATAATTCTCTCTACTGAAGTTATCTCCAGACAAAAGAGTTTCCAAAATACTAGAAGGTGAGTACCTTCTATAGTATTTTGGAAACAATGTAATTACATGTTTTAAGCAAAGCAGCAAATCTCTACACTAAACACATATGTTATTATTTGTATATGGATTTAATTTAAACGATGACACATTCCAAAACAAATTACGATGCTCGAAAGTCAAAGAGCAAATAATCTGATGTAGAACCGTCACAGTGCCCCAACGTAATTCCTATGAATAATGTATAAGGTCGAATACCCAATTACTAGACAGTTCTAGTCTGGGAGGACTTTTGACGTAGGCAGAATACGTTGTAACAATGATTAATTGGCTGTGACGCATCTGCATTTAATTGCATGCCGCATCTATGATATTTTATACGTTTCGATGGTTTTTAGTGCACTTGATGTGGCAGTATCGTTGCTAATAAATTGCACAAAAGTGGGTTTTCTTATTTTTCAATAAACGAATTTTGAACTTTATCTGAAACATCAATTTCAGATATAATATTTAGAACCGAAATTAAAGTTACTTCATTTAGTATATGTATAAGTATAAGTATTTTATTAACATATTTACTTATCTACATTCTACCTAATTAATATTTGTATTCTGCTCGAAAGCCTTACAAAATAACGTTTTGTTTATTATGCTCTATTTTTATAACTACAAATAAGATACGCAGCAACGTAAAAAGCATTTTTTTCTCATTAAACCTTTTTTTAAAGCTTAAGGTTAACTTGCCCATGTCATTTTGTAGCGTAGATAAGGTTGCAGGAGCATTTTTTAGTATGGCGGTGAATGACTTGACCTAATGGTATTCATGACAGTATTACAAAGACCCCTTTGCGCAGATGTTATGTAAAAAGTATATTTATAGACTACTAGCTGTCGTCTGCCTTACTCTTATCATTAGGTACCTTCTAGGGAAGCGCGTTCCATCTTAGACCACATCTCAGCTTAACATCAGGCGAGATTGTGGTCAAGCGCTTCCCTATTACCAATAAAAAAAAATTAGGGCATGAAAAATTTCATGAGAATCGGTCAAGCGGTTTCGAAGAAGTTTTACTTCAACACCACACAAAAATTTTATTAGATTCAATCACATTTTTATTTTTTTCCAATTAGTTTAATTAAAAATATATTAATAGGCTTCAATTATAAAGCAAGCATACGTCATATTACTATGAGTGTAAATTCTAAATAGACACAAGATAGAGTATAAAACGATAAAAAGAGATTTAAAAAAATCTTTCTACATTACCAATACACGTGTAAGTGTAAAATCAAAATAGATAAGTACAAACGATACAATATTTTTACATAATTTGTCAGCATCTTTAGTTTTTCAGTACCAAATAAGTACCTATGTATCTAAGGGCCAATTTTTCAATGCTTGGATAAAACTTATCCGTCCAATAAAGTATTACACGATAATATTAAAATGTCACGTGAACTGTCAAATACGGGCAATTAGAATGCGTTTTTAAAATGGTAGTTTTATACATTATTCGACGAATAAGTCATAGAAGAAACCAAGGATTGAAAAATCTGCCCTTAAAGTAAGAATTTTGTAATTCCTGGCGCGTAAGATCTAACGACGATTTAGCCCTTTCGAGGGTCGGTAATTATTTAGACGGCTTTGAATCTTTGATATAATGTTATGTAGCTTTTTATAATTAAGGACAAGTCGTAAAATTAATGACGAGTCCTTTTCAAGTGTGTTGAGAAATAATTATTTAAAATATTGAAGATTTACAAACTTGAATTAAAATAATGTTTAATTTTATTAAAGTACTAGCGGTCCGCCCCGGCTTCGCCCGTGGTACATATGAAAAATAGATGTTGGCCGATTCTCAGACTTACCCGATATGCACAGAAAATTTCATGAGAATCGGTCCACCCGTTTCGGAGGAGTATGCAGACTAACATTGTGACACGAGAATTTTATATAAAAGAAGATTTCTACGATAAAGAGTAATTTCGAATCTCTACTGAATAGATTATGTTATTAAAAACATACATTAAAGCACGACTTGCTTATAGAGTACATGATAGCATATTGAAACATTTTGACTATATTTTCACTCATTATTTGATATTTTATTGATAAGCTAATAAACATCATACTGATAATAAATATATAAATAAGCAAATACATCCAGAAGTTGAGAAACTAGAAATAACTTTAATTAAGCTATTGCATAGCTTCTATCGCGGGCCTAAGCGCGGGGACCGAATCGAGAAATTCTGTAACGAAAACCTCACGCTCCCCACTCCGACGGACTCGGAGGTGTGGCTTGAAGGCATGCTATGCAATAGCTTTACCGCGGCAGTCCCCGAGTGCCACACGTCTTTTTTTTAAATAAATATTCATTCATAATGCACATTGTTTTAACATTATTTATGTGCATATATCATATTAATTATTAATGTAATTTCAGTTAAAATTACTGTATTTATAGAACCTTTGTTCATTATTTTCGTAAACATCACTTTTGTATCAATCATATCTAATATTTAATTTTCAATTAATTCAAATCTATTTCAGTTTAGAATAGATATATTTATTAATAAAATATAGGCCATTGTTTAGTTTCTCATAGATATAGATTCTAAAATGAAATACATAGGAACGTTATGGATAGAAAATATCTATGCCATTCTAATACGTTATTTTTAGCATCGTGATAAAAAAACTGTCTAAAACGCAGATTTCACTTTCGACTCTAAACAAAAATTATTCCATCATACTCTAAACCATTATCATTGTCGATAAATATGTGAATAATTTAACTATAAACCGTTCAGTGCCAGTTCATTGCCAGACACAACTCTTGAATCGCAGAATAAAAGATTTTCAACCGTCATTTCTTTCCATTCCATATTCTTTTTAGTTCTAAACTTAAAAATGTAACGTAAAAATACATGCATTTCAGAAACAACATGCAACAAATTGAATTCCACACCAAATTCAATAAAAAACATTTTCAAAATTTGCCTATTCCCTTTGTTTTTACAATAGTTTGAATATTGTCGAGGTCGTGAACATGTGTCATGTAACAACATGTTAACCGAATAATTCGTTCGTCCGTTGAAAAATTACTTCCGAATGTAATTGGACAGGCCAATGAGTGATAAATTTAACTGCAAGTTTCGTATATGGAAATTAGTATTGTTGTGCTGTACAAGGTTTTGTTTGTTGTTTTATTGTATGGTTAGGAGAAAGTAATGTCAATAGAAATATAGAAGAAATCTAAATATAGATTTATGTAGAACGGTTTACTAATTAATTATTATAGAGCAAAAGTGTAGAGTTTTAGTTTCTTACAAGTACCTAGTCCTTTAAGATGTGTTTTTTTTATTAGACCTATAATAGGTACAGTACACACAACACACAAGATAGGTATAGGCCTAGAAGGATAAAGATAAAACGATTAAGATGGTCAAGTTTTGACACAATCTTCATTTTTCCATACATTTTGTAGTATAAATTATAATCATAAACGTATGGCAAAATGAAAACAAATTTAATATTTTGTTTCAAATATTTTTTCAGATATTTAGTTTATGGAATCATTGGACACTTAATGACAGATATTTGTCTGAATAATGACAGAAAATAAAAACTCTTCCACTCTAATAAAATATATAAATGCAAAAAGTTGAAAATTGTCAACATTTAAAGCCGTAGTCACATTATGGTTTGAACGTTGAAATATTGCAGTGAAACAAGCTTTTCCAATTGCAGGAAATATTACGTCATTTCCGGTAAAAAATTATTGCACCGGAAGTTGATGGGATTGGAATACATTTTCGTGTATTCAACTGAAAATATTGAAAATCAATACGGTTATTAATGTTTTTAAACATTAATGGCAGTCAGCCTTGATGACAAAAACTTTCAAGCTTTTGGGAGGTAGTTTTGAAAGAAATAGACTATGTTCACTGTAAGTTAATTTCTTCTTTCTTTGTTTACAAGTTATTTTGTTATCATATGCAATTAGACTTCACTCAGGCAATTGTCAGAGAAAATATTCAAGAATGAAATATGAATGGACTTTAACCGTAGTATGTCCAATGAAATTTCATATTCAAATAATATTATTTTGATATTATTCTCTTTAGTATTCTCATACATAGTCTAATCATGTAGATTCATTTCGATTAGCCTGAATTTCGCGACAGCCTAAACTTTTAATAATGCAATAACATTGTCACACATGCGATACAAAATACCAACGAATCGTTACGTTCCGTATTATTGCTTTCAACAACTTCACAAGCGATTTGGAACTCTATTTCAAGAACCCAAGGTTGGGTATGAAATGGCAGTTTTCGGGATAAATTCTCGAACCTTCCCCATGATTATGCGTCGCTGTCAACAGCTCCCGGTTTTCATTTCTACGTTATGTATTTTATTTTTATTTTAAGTGTATTTAAAATGGCGATTATTTTCATTTTATCTCGAATTTTAATTCATTTGTATGTTTATTGTAGTATTTAATTCGTGTAACTTGCGTAAAATCCGTTATAATGTTGGGGAAATGGGAAAAAATTGAGAATACACAATTTTTCTTGCAACATACACTTGCTTTTACAAATAGTTTGATTTGTTACATAAATTTACTATTGAATATAAAACCTACAATAAAATTTTGATATCTATATAATATCGTACAAAAATATCTTCCTTTATCTAATTACATATATATTTTGTTATTGTTCATATATATGTCAGTTTCCAAAAATTACATTAATTAAGTATTCATCTTAATATATATATAAATCTCGTGTCACAATGTTTGTCCTCAATGGACTCCTAAACCACTTAACCGATTACAATAAAATTCGCACATCATGTGCAGTTCGATCCAACTTGAGAGATAGGATAGGTTTTATCCCGGAAATCCCACGGGAAAGGGAACTATGCGGGGTTTTCTCTGAAAACGGGGGCGAAGCCGCGGGCGGAAAGCTAGTTTATTATATATTTTAAAACCAATAATATAGTAGGTATCCATGTCAATACCTATGCCTCATATATTATACTATGCTATATTATTTTGACCATATTTAATGGTTTTGTACATCTTTACGTACTTCAGTCTTCATGCGCTCAGCCTATGTGTCCAAGCAAACTTTAAGGCAAATATTGACACGTATCTCGATGGAGTTTTAGCTAAATTTCCAGCAAAATTGCTCATAGTTGTATTCTGCTATAATGGCATTGGGGAAAACTGTAGATGATAAACAGGTTTGTATAGATTACAGAATTCTAATATTGTCGCGCCATAAAATGTAACTTTCCTACAAATAATTTTGGTATTCAGCTGTTCTGATTGAGAAATAAAAATGTGTTGCCCAAAATGTATGAAATAATGTATTATTTTAGTCCCTGTCAATGTCATTAAATTTAATTACACCTAATGTTAATGGTACATTATATTATTTTGAAATTGGATGAAATATTCATGAAGAGTGCTTCATTGATTTCTGTTTTAATAATAACAGTAAACCAGTGAAACAAATAGTGCTCTGAATGCTGAACAATTTTAGATCACATTTTTAATGTTTTAAATGTGGTAGGTCATCAAATTACATTTACATGATGGTTATCTCTATTTTTTTCTAATACAATAAGTTGATTTTTTATGTGGTTTTCCTTTAGCGTCAAATCGAGAAGCATCTGATGCCTATTTTTATATAGGTATGGTATGAAATTTCATAGTCTTAATTTTAGCACCTACTTCGATTTTACAATTATGCTCTAGACTCTTGAAATTTAGTTTGATAAATACCTAATTATAAGATTAACCATATCAGTTATATAATGACCTAGTAAGTTCTATTACATGATTCATGACGATTGTTTTACATAAAAAAATATATTTTACAACGTAATTTCTATCAGCGCGATCTAGTTTAGACTAATCTGTCTTAAGTGTACCGTTTAAATATAGTTTGTCGGTCTGTATCCCCGTCAAGCTGTATCCAACCGCTTTTCTTTGGATATTGTATATATTTGAGACAATTTGTGGATTCCATTATTTATAGGTTACATTGAAAGTCCATTTGGGCTAATGAAGGTTTTCTGTTATGTTTTATATATAACATGACTGGTGATAGATGTGTTTTTAATTGTTATCGGCTATTTTTATTTTGTATATATATTCCTAACTATACACAGTAAATAGTTAATACATACGCAATGTGTGGAAGACAAAAATATATGACAATTTTTATTACTACTCAGCCATAAACAGAAACACAGTAGGTAATGTATTCCTATTTCAATTAATAATCTGTAAACAAAAGATTAAAGAATATTTCCCATTTTCTTTATACGTACACACGTACATAATACGCCTACATAAGGCACACACACATGCAATCCATAACGCACACATACACATTTAAACCGGGGCGATGAAACTCACACAAAAATAAATCTGCGATTTGTTTTTCAACACTCCTTATCACCGAGTTAAAAGCCCAAAGCGAACCCCTAAAATTAACCGGTATTCCTATACCGAATTATCAAACTGGGCCGGGTTTAATAATTCCGGTCAACGGTGCCCAAATAGTTTCTGACGGCTATTTCGCGTTATTTACGATCTAGTCATGTTCATGCATGACCTAGCTTTGCAATTAAAAGTTAACAAAATGTAAAAAATTATTTTATTTATAGTAAAGTTCTAGTAGAATCATAATTGCAAGGGTTCATGTAAAAGATTGTTGACGCCTTGTGTGCAAAATTGTTTGTTGCACACACACGCAGG
>CAJQZN010021423.1:0-12403 GCA_907164685.1 Colias eurytheme
TAACGATGAAGTAAACTAAAAATAATTAAAATAATGCGCATGGCAACCCTACGTCCAATAATCAGAACGAGAGGCGGCGAACGTAAAGTGGCAACACAAAGACGCCGCGGCGTGTCGCTTATCGCGCGATTATCCCAGTATCCAGTATTTCTTTAAGGGAAATGTTTCGACCATTATACGCGGGAACATGCATGCGCCCGCCATCTTGTGACGTCACTTCCATCATGTTAGAATAATTTGAATTTAGAAAATCCGTCGTAATAAAAACAAAATGAATATTTAATGGGCTATTTTTACAATGGGCAGCGTTGGCCCAACAAATGATCGTCGATGTTTGTCGCCATTACGGCGATTATGAATAAACATCTACAATGACGGCCGATCATAGACATTAAGGCCCTCTACACTATCGTAATTGCCTCTACTCGCCCAACGCTGCCCATTGTGAAGAGCCCATAATAAGTCACGATCGTAGTAAATCTATGTCGCTATTATAGTGACGTCACTATCGATTAATATGCAAAACTTATAAAACAACAAAACTCGAAATCATTTGCTTTCGAAAATAGATATTTTATCTCAACAGACAACAAAATATCCTTCAGGAGATTTTAAAAACCTAGAAACCGTATATCAAATCCCGAGTTCCTACTATAATTTCCAGTTATTTATATATCTATTTATCTATCTAAACAATCGTAAACAATAAGCATTACATTGTACAAGATTTTTTAGGGAGATAACATTATTATACCGGCATACGACCGGCTTCGCATGGATGCAATAATATTATGACGTAATTCAAGTTATTTTGTACCGTTATTTTATTTACATTTATAAAACTTCACATATTATGTTAGTAGATAATTAGGAAGATTCTATACACATATTCTTTTAGTCTACAATACTAATCAAATTAAAATACTTAAACCTCTTCTTGTCAAAAACTAGTCAGAAAATGTTTAGGACTTACCTCATATTGTTAAAATTGACAATGAGCGAATTTTTCACAATAATTATAAATTTTATAAATTTTTATAAATATAAATATAAATTTTTCACAATAATCTTTATAATAATAAACGCGTGAAATATTAATTAATTATCAAAAAAAATACAGAAAGACGTTCCAGATTATAAATTAAAAAAAAATACAAAGTTCATCAAACCAGAGACAAAAATTTTAAACAGATACAATTGAATATTTATAATGTTACTTTCAAGGTCAATTAAATGTCACACTGTTATCGAGATATTTTTTGTTTCAATCTAATTATTTTGAAGGTAATTTTATTTATTTTTGCCGCTTTTATACGTGGAAGTACATACATATTATTATTATTATATTATCTGTGCATTTTAATTCTAAGTAATTGAACTTCTAAGAAGCGTTTTTTGATTGAAATAATCACAAAAATAATATTACCAATAGGTATTAAAAGTATTTAGGTAGAGGAACTTGTTTCTATAGAGAAGAGTAATTAAAGATACTGATCTTATAATAGTTTTTATTTTAAATTTTTAGTAATAAATTGATAACACATAACTACGTATAGGTAGTCGAAATATTTAAAAATAGAATAAGTATTTAAAGTTCGAATGTCGTAATATCGTGAAGTATCGTCCAAAACTATATAATTTTTTAGTCTATATTTTTATTTATTAAGGTTAACAAATACCTACTCAATATCAATTATCAATGAAACGTAAAAAATGTCGTATCGGAAATTACTTAAACTGTGTAATAAAATGCAATTTGCATACAGATTTATATATTTGAGATAAAAAATGACTTACTTATACTTCTCGTAAATTCATTAGTTTCCTTTGTTACCTATTTGTGCAAATCGCATCAATCTATGTTTATAAGTTTTGAATAGTAGATAAAACAAATTTATATGAAGGTAAGTTCTCTCGTGATACACCGGTTAGCACATAATAACATCTCAATACAAATTCGAAAAAGGCATCCCTTTGAAAATATAAAAACAGAAACGTGCAGTGTAATGACTGGACAAACATATTAAATCAAATTTACACTGCACTTAAGAGCCATACTCGCGTGAAACGGCCGGACGTTGTATACGAAAA
This sequence comes from Colias eurytheme, assembly GCA_907164685.1. Lineage (NCBI taxonomy): Eukaryota > Metazoa > Arthropoda > Insecta > Lepidoptera > Pieridae > Colias > Colias eurytheme. The sequence goes on from CAJQZN010021423.1 coordinate 2,092, forward strand.
ATGTGTTAAAATGTTCGTTTGCTGTTACGCGATTTTGACCCTTGTTACACGTCTTGTTGGTTTGTCCGTTTGTTTATTGAGGACGGTTTAAAATTAGCGAGTCCTACCGCGGTATTTCAAAGTATTCGTGGGTAATAGTAAGGGTAAATATTAAAAGTTAAATATGGTTTGGAAAATTTTTCGTGTTTGCTCTATGGCGGACGGCGCGCGGTGGGGTGAAGTCATTTTAAGGTAAATTCATAATAAAATAGGTGTGGTAGAAATAATAATACAGAAGAAAGAAAGTTCGTAAACTCGTTTAATAATAAAGTTCGAAAGTTCATTCAGTATTTCTTTTTTGAGAGACTTTTTTTTGGGAATTGTTTGCTGTTGTTTTGGCGGCATAACAATGTATCATAAATCGACAAATAATTAAAATAACCTGTTATTTGCCTGTTCTGCTTCATATTATTCTTAAAAATTAATGTACCCAGATAATAATTAGTATAATGAACGCCAAAAAAGGATTTACGTCAGAAATCATTAAAAATAATTATACATTCATAATTATATCACTTATATTTTTCGACATGCTTTTGAATAATTTGATTACAAACTAAATTAAAGAATAAAACTCAAAAATAAATCCACCATTCACAGATTACAAATAAAAAATGCGCTAGGTTAAAAAATAAAAATCTAACGCGCTAGTTCATAACCTCAAATCGGAAAGCACATGAGCCCTAGCTCGTTGACCCGAAATAAAAAAAAAATAAATAAAAAATAACCAAAACGTAATTGGGTGACACTTCCGCCTACACTTGAGAGCGGGACAGATACCTTATTAAAAAACCGGTCAAGTGTAGTCTTTGTTTTTGGCCCGATTAATTTTCGGGTATTTAGAACGTGGTGTAGGTACCTACTGGCAATACTTTTTTCTGGATATTTTATATGTTGCAAAAATTTTTAGTAACATATTTATAAAAAGTGTTTTTTACTGTTGCTATAGATGTTTTAATTTTAATAAAAACTTTTTTAAGATGAATGTTTCTTGTTAACGTGTGTTGAATTAAATATTTTTTTTATTCATGAGTTTCAAGTCCTTATTCTGTATATTTTATTGTTTTTTTTTTATTATTATTATATGTATATTTTATTAACGTTTTCTTTAGCAATATATTTTTTGTGTCAAAAAACACTTGAACTATGAATGTTTCGCGATTTAACTAAATAATTATTTATGAATGTAGTTATAAGTACAAAGACAACTACTTACGTGATAATATTTTATATTTCCTAATATATTTAAAACCATAACACTCCTTTGTTTGCCATAGTCGGGTAAAGGGCAGACGTGGGTCACGTTTTGCGACAAATGTTACTACTTATATTATACTTAACGTAAAGGTTACAATGTGTATCTACTGTGCAAAGTTAATTAACTTAATTTCTATTGATTAAATATGTATAAGTTTGCTAATTTTCTAAAAATAGATAGAAACGTAAACACTGCATTAACTTTCTAAATTACGCTCTTTATTTTTTGTTATTTTTATACTTTTAAATATAATACCATGATAATTCCTACTTAGTTATTATTATACGGGTTGAACTTCATTACAATTTCACTTAGTTATAAATTATAATTTTAATAAAAATAACCCACCCAGTGCAGTTAAGTAAAGTATGACAACTGAACATAAATGTATAAAAAATAAATATAAATTATATAGGACAGTACCTACTACCTGTTTACTCTGACTTGGCTTCGCATATCTAGATGAAAAGTAGCTGATAGCCTGATACATATATAAAACGAAATATTATGGGATTGTGACGATAATAACAAATAACAATATAACACACTTAATAAACTTAATAAATCACGCTATTTCCCAAAAGCATAAAAAAGGCGTCTAATTTCTATCTATCTATATTTTTATCATATTAAATAAAATACCAGCCCTACATTAATACCCAGTCAAATTCAATGATATATCAATAATAACAATAATCTCCGATCAGGTGAGGCTCGATTCAAGATGGCGTCCGATACGCGGATGTAGATGTCAAATGAGTTGTGTGGCGGGCCATAGCGGGTTGGATGCGCTAAGCGGACGCGGGAGCGGTTTTTAAAAAATACATCAAAACTAATGTAGTAATAAGTACACTTTATACGGAGAGTTTTAACTACATGTACCTACTACGGCTTTGAGTGGGTTAAAAATATCTCTCAAAAAGTGTAAAAATAGCTCTTGATGCATAATCTATACTAATATTATAAAGCTGAAGAGTTTATTTGTTTGTTTGTTTGTTTGAACGCGCTAATCTCGGGAACTACTGGTCCGATTTGAAAATTTTTTTTTGAGGAAGGTTATAGGCTATATATCATCACGCTACGACCAACAGGGGTGGAGCCACGGGGGTGAAACCGCGCGGAGCAGCTAGTTTTACTATATATGTAACAAGATATTTGTTTATTTTTAATCGTTATTGAGAGATCTTTCACATTTCCTATACCTAACTATATGATCACAAAAAGAGGTGTAATATTATGGAAGTGAATTTAATATTTTTAAGCTTTAGAAAGGAACAAAAGACAGACATAAAGGGACCGAACTCTAGTGCTAGAAAGAAACAACACTAGTTTTAACTCTTTCTACCTTCCAACCAACGATATACGATTCTAACTCGCTTTTTTCATAGCCACAGTACAGTAGCAAGATATGATTCATATAGATAACTTCTAATGACTTGTAAGTTTAGCTTCTCACGCTTGACTCATGCAAGATCTTGCTTAGCTCAAGATAAGATAGCTAAGTTACGCCCGCGGCTTTGCTTACGATTTGTGTGTGATTAATTTCTATTGATTTCGATTACCGATTCAAATGTACAACTGTATGTCTAGTTGAATAAATAAATGAGCTTAATATTGATACCTATGTTTTTAATGAGGTACCTACAAAATTACAATTTTGAGTGACTTTTTACTGATTGTCAACTCTATAAATATCTACGTAATTAAGTATACTTATCACAAAGTAAAGATCGCTCATCAAATTATGAGAACACTTCATAGAACACTTTTATACCGGATATAAAAGCTATCACAAAGTTTGAGTCTCACTAAAACAAGTCCACAAATTTAAAGAGCTTTCCATCAATTAAACAGTTTTGTCCTTTTCATATTAATTTCAAATGATTAAACTGTTATTATTAGACTGAAAGAGACGGAGATTAAGTAAACAAATAAAACAATAAAATCCAGAAGTTCTCAAGTTATTAAAAGATTCAACTTTTATTTTATTTTTGTACAAATATACTTTTTATTAATTATCGCATATTAATTGGTAAAATAAGAGTAAGTAATTATAAAATGAGAAACGTTATATTAACGCTGTTGTGAAGGATTTTTATTTAAGAACATTGTACGTCGGATTACTTCGGCTAAGCTGAGCTTAAGTTAAGCTTGTGACACACTTAGAATATTCGTGTTTTCGAAAAATGTGTTTATTCGTGTCATTTTTGGTATGTACATATTTTGGATAATTACCAACAGATATCTGGGTTTTTGTTATTTATGGTTTAAAAGTAATGAAAAAATCGTAAGATATAATTAATTAGTGTTTCTTTTAGCGAGTAGTGAGATTAAACTACAACATATCTTTATCTTAATCTATTAATTGTATAGTTTTATCATCAACGTTAAAAAATGACAATAATCACATACCTAATAGGTATAAGTAGAAATGAAATTTATTTGAATTCATAAATGTGCTGATTTATTTTATTTAGACATTACCTAGTTACGACCTACTGCAATTAAATATTATGCATCTTTATATATCTAACTTTAGATTAGTAGTTCGAAAAATATAAGAAAAAAGTTTAATCTGTAGGTATAAATAGTAAATAGAGTTTTACATCGATTAGGTACATTATTTTTATGAATTCCGTTTAAATTTTAATACGTGGAGGCTTAGCCACAAATAATAAATTCAAAGCTCATATTAGGTACTTCTCTCGTTGTGCTCCCATCTTAAGACCAAAATAAAAAATCAAGCCTGCTACCGTAAAGGTTTTATGACAAGGATAGTAAAAGGTTAGTCCGGATTATAAGAGCCTTCTGTTCAAATGTAAGTTGAAACTATTTTTTTCTTGACGTCTGTTTAACGAAAAAATTCGTTGATAACCCTAATTTGATATGTAAAAAAACTTTTATTAATACGCAATAAAAAATTAAATGTGTAAAAAATGGGATTATAAACTTTATAATTATGAGACTAGTATAGGTAACTACCTACCTATATCTGTTGATCTTTTGAAAATAGTGAATATTATAATCTTTGCTGTATGTACAAATAAATTAATTGATCTTATTTATGTATGTTTTTGCATCTCATAGTTTCTTATTCAATATTGACCACTCATTTCACCTCCAATACATATTTTTTTTTATCTACTAGTTGACCACAGATAAATATTATATTAGGTACTTAATTATATTTAACAAAAAAAAACAATAAAAAATAATAGAGCAGAAAGGCCACTATGTTCCATTGTTTTATCTATAAACATTTTTTTAAAGTTAGTTTGTATCTTGTTTAAAAGTTCATGTTCTGCATCAAAATTTTAACAACAACCTCTTTAATTATTATAAAAAACATTTTTCCTCATTTATTATAGAATTAAAATATGCTATAATAGTGAAGCATGATTGTTACAGTTAGTTAAATATTGTATTTATTAAGTACACATATTTTTATAATTCTTACCCATATTACAATATTATTTTTCCTTATTTTAACAAAACTTAAACTCTTCAAAGCGTGAAATGTAGTTAAAATGGTACAAATGATTGTCTTCATACTAAAATGATCGATTCGTTTTTAAATACTTAGCAGTCATATTTCATATTATAACTACTAGTTACATAGTACCTACGTAGTAATTTGATAAATTAACTTGTACCTGAAATAAAAAGTGTAATCTACACAAATATTATAAAGCTGAAGAGTTTGTTTGTTTGTTTGAACGCGTTAATCTCAGGAACTACTGGTCCAATTTGAAAAATTCTTTCGGTGTTAGATAGCCCATTTATCGAGGAAGTAGTAGGATAGTAGATCTACTATAGGTAAAGATATCTATTATACATATATAAAGGTTACATGATACATCATACAATAAATGTAAAAAAAATTCTCCGTTTTATCTTTATTACCCAAAGTAGGTACCTATACCCACTTCTATAGAAATATTTTATTACTTGCATATTACAATTTTGTCCTCATTCCCTCCACTTTCGCTATATAAAACCTTTGACATAAATGGCGGTAATAAAAAACAAAAACATGAAAATCTCTATTTATTATCTACATAAAAAAATCAAATAAACCTACAACCAGTTTAACTATTGGAAAAATATTTAACGTCAAGATGTCGACTTCCGAAATTGGAAAAAAAAGTACAAAAAACAAGCGTCAGCCAAATCTATAAATCATTAGCTGGGCCAGAGACAATGTTTCAACATGGTCACTGACCTACGGCAGGGCAGAGACAAAAAAAATACTCCACACCGGAAATTCACGGCCAGGCGACAAAATTCTGGCGCCTTATTTTTTTTTACAGACAAAATATACCCGAAAGTGAAAGGAAAAAGGTTTTATTTTGTAAGCTTAGAAGTTAGAACATATTTGGCCGTCGATGTCAATTGTAAACTATTGTTTTTACGCGTTGGTTTCTCAAATTTCTGAACAAAAACAGGATTAGAATATTCTTATTGTGGTTTTGAATGCGATAAGTGGCTTCTAAATATTGCGTTGGAGCTTGAAGAATATTTTAATGTGAATAAATAAGCTTAAGTTTGTCTGCTAATTTTATAAACCTGTTACGCTTTACTACTTAAATAACGAATGTTTTAGTAAATAAATTATTGTTTGAAGATATTCTACATAATTTTAATACATGCCTACATGATTAGGTATCTACCTATTACTGCCACATTATGTGTAGTAAGTTGTTTGTTCAAAAAATTTAATGTATCAATAAGAGGTACCTATAGAACATATAATTTTTTTTCGTTGGATTCTACTCCTACTTACTACTAAGTTTTATCTATTTTATAGCCTTTTTTTATCACTTAACTATTAAATCTAAATAAAATTGTCCCAAATATAAATACATGTGGCGGTTAAAATGATTTCATTATATTTTTAAATACCGTAAACAACAATTATTTACAGTACTCACAACACCCATGACTCAATTATAAAATATTTACGATACGGTAAAGCAAACATTCTAATCAAATTTGGAGATTCGACAGGTACGTACGAGGCGCCACGCTTATCACATCTTTTGTTGTTTCAGCAAAATATTTAGCTCATTGGTCATAGCCAATAGAGTTCCGAGAAAAAAAATTAAAAAAAATATCATTGTCTCTGGTCGCAACAAAAGCGCGCGCTATGGAGATGTCAGTTTAATTTGACAGCTGTCAATAGGGGCGTTGTTTGTGGCAAATTATGATTGACCGTTGTGATAGGTTTGTGAAATATTATTGTTTTCGCTCGGCCATTTGGAGATTTGAAATGTTAACTTGCATTTTTGGGACGATTTGAAGGTAAGTGGGTAATTAAATAGTTCGAATGTTATATATAAACAAATTCAATTCAAAACATTATATTACGCAACAATGCTATATTATTTAGGTCCTATAAGAAATATTTAGACTTTAATGTAGGTAGAATTGAAAATTGTCCGTTTATAATCATTTATCTTGTTACTTACCTACTGTTCCAAATGATTAAATGTTACTTGGATAAAAACCTGTAACGTGAAGCTTTATGGTGACGAATGGATGTTTCTAACTCTTTCATGCACAAATAAATAGGTACAGAGATTATTTATCCAAATTAAATAATGTTTTGAAATTATATTTTAATTAACTAGTCAAGGATTTTACCTGTATTAAAACATAAAATTATAATAATCCCGCAATAATGACATTACACACAATTTAAAACATTCAAAACGACGTTAATAAAACGCAATACAATCGAAATAAAAATCCAAAGATTAAATAAACGGGTTCGTGTAACCTCGACTTATCGACTGTCCACCATAAAGGACCTATAACGTCCACAGATTATAAAAAAAAGAAACAAAAGAAATGTCAGAAAAAATCCCGCGTTATCTCTGGACGGCGCCAGTGGCGGGGTGTTTTTTTAAAGCGAAATTCAGGCCTCTGCCTCTTCTGTAATTGACAGAATTTACGCATCCGATAAGGAGGTTTATTAAACTGGTTGATTTTACTTTTTTTTGTTCTTTTTTTGTGTTCAATGCTCTATGGCCAGTTGTTGGTACAATTTGCATAAATTAACATTTTTTACGTTCCATGTTTGATTTCGTAATGGTTAGATTTTATTAGATTTGGTAACGATGGCCTGTAGGAACTTATTTACGTTTTACAGTTATATGTGAATATTGTATTTTACTGTGTTTAGTTTATTATTTATTAGTAGTGTTATAAATATGTTTGAGATAGTTGAAAATGTTTGCAAAGATTGACTGACTGTTGTCCGGTTAATTAGAAACATAATTAGATTTTAGATAAGGTAGATAGGTAAGTAGATAATTCTATAATTTTCTGAGTCTAATTAGATATTATAAGTATTAAGTATTATCTTTATCGTAGTTTTTGTTTTTAATTTAAGTATAACTTTAATAAGTTCATATATCTACTTATAGAAAAATAAAAATGAATGCAATGTAAAATTTTGCTAGTCTCTTGTTATATCTAACTAACGAAATAATATAAAAATAATGCAAACAGAAACAAAACCAGATAAAAAATAAAAACAAACTAAAAGATTCACTTTCGAAATTGAATTCCGGGCCCATATAAAAATTGGATCACCGTACAGACGGACACGCCGACCCGTTTTATATATAGATCAAGATAACGCACATAACACCTACACGGCGCATCAAAGCCGGGACTAAGGCTGTTTACACATGAAGCGTGTTAAAAGCTACATATTAAAATTAGTGTATGTTGATTTTTATTAGGTAATTCGTAATCTATAATATTATAGAGTGAAAGTTTATATAAAAAGCTCAGCGGATCTGTATGTATGGCATAGCCGTAGAGTACCTACTTATAATTAATCGAGTAGGTACACGAGTGAGGCCCAGCTTTCAAACAAATTACTTTTCGATTAACTTTCTACTAGCTGTTAAGGAAACCTAGTTTTGGAATACCAAAATCACGTAATCATCTAGCGGTATTTACATTTAAATACGATTATTGCAGGAAATAGCTTAGTGCTTCGAAAACCGCTTGCCGCTCAGAAAACCGTTTGCTGTTCGAGAAAGCGCTTAATCTGCTGCAAACAGCTTTATCTAGAAAATTGCAGAGTGAACCGAAAACGGCTTATCTTGCAGATAAACTATTCGATTGAGAGAAAACCGCTTATTTGAAAAAAGCTTGGTGCGCAGAAACTCGTTTCATGCTCAGAAAAACGCTTGCGTATTAGAAAACCGCTTCGCATGCAAACAGCCTAAGTTGGTAAGGCTACCCCTTTCTTATCATTATATCTCATTAATCCTTAAGTTATTGCAGGCGCCATGACAGTTCTAACCAATTAGCAATAATACTTGATCGTTATTACCTTATATGGAATGATTAAGGATTATTATGGTTGACTGAAAATTTAGTAATATACATTTGTAATTACTCGTAACTGCTGAACGTATTATGGTGAATTTTGTTCAATTGATAGATGTTTGGGAAGTGGAAAAAAGTCGTGTTGTTATTAAGAACTTTATAATTATTATAAATAAAAAAAATTAAAAATAATAGACGTAAGTTCTGATAGACAGGATAATTATTTTATATATGTATAAGGTTTTTTGTCGTTATAATATTATTACGATAGTCGAAAACAGCGACTAGGAAGTGGCTCATACAATATTTTATCATGGATATTTTTTGCTGTTTTAATAATTTAAAAAATACAATTTATACAGTCATTTAGTTTTTACACAATGTATGGAACCTATTTTAAAATGGTAATTTGTATTGAAGTTATCTCAGCCTTTTTCTAAATTTTCTTGAAGTTCTTTTGAATCATCTTATCATAGTAGGTACTACCATTTACTACCGGTTCGGAAAGCAGTTTCTACAGAGAGCCGGAAACTATGTACCTAATTGCTCCTTAAAATCATAATTATTGAAGTCATAACATGGTAAATTAATAATTAAAAATATTATACGCAGGCCAGCGCGGCGTGGTGATGACGGATGAAAATAATATTCATTTAAGAATAACTATAATCAAATGAGGGAAAATTTCAAAAAAATATGGGAATTAGAAGCAAAATGTACCTGCTAAATATTGCGAAGACACCAGTTTGAGTCAAATAATTCAAAGTAAGTACATCCTACTAATATTATAAATGCGAAAGTTGGTGAGGATGGATGTTTGTTACTCTTTCACGCAAATACTACTGAACGGATTACAATGAAATTTGGTATGTAGGTAGCTGAAGACCCAGATTAAGACATAGGCTACATTTTATCTAGGAAATCTCACAGGAACGGGAACTTTGCGGGTTTTTCTTTGAAAATGCGGGCGAAGCTGCGGCAGGAAATCTAGTTATATTCCTATAGCTAATTTTAATTACTATGTATACCGATACGTACTAATATAATAATATTATAAAGGTGAAGAGTTTATTTGTTTGAACGCGCTAATCTGAGGAACTACTGGGCCGATTTGAAAAATTCTTTCGGTTTTAGATATAGACCATATATATCGAGGAAGGCTATAGGCTATATTATATATCATCAGGCTAATAAGACCAACAGGAGCGGAGCACTGCGGGTAAAACCGCGGGGCGCAGCTAGTTTAATCATAAAGCTCGACTCCAATTTTTATACCACTACTAAAGATTAAAGTTTTCATAAGACAGAAAAAGGTAAACTATAAAAACATCTCATAGGTGCCGACAAATTCGTCTTTTGTTGTCTCACGTACCATACTATTTGCTTGGATATCAACGAATTTGGATTTATTGAGTATTGTAAATGGAAAAACGTGCTTTTTAGTGCTTATTAAGGTTAGCACTAGGTTATAGCCTGTAGGCTATTATTTATAGGTAATTAGAGAGATAGATTGAGTAAATATAATTTTTGTAGTGTCCGGTTGATTCGGAATACGCAAAAATATAAGAAAGCCTGTATTAGGTACTTACTGTGAAGATGTAGTTATCTAATCTATACCTATATTATGTTTCGCAGCTTCATTCTTTGCGATTTATATTGACATGGTGT
>CAJQZN010021424.1:0-11485 GCA_907164685.1 Colias eurytheme
ATAAGCTACGTAATAAAATATACGGAATAGTAAAAAGTTAGTTCATGTTTAAAAAGAACATAAACATAGAATTGTGTAAATTCTGAATATCACTTTTGTCTTAAACTCAATCTCTGCGTATCAAATAATCTCATGCGCGAGGGGAGATATTTTTTCAATTTACAAAAGCGCCTTATATCAAAACAAAAATTGATTTTGTAAATCCTTCCATTCGCCTTACATCCCTTGTGTTATTAAAAAGGGATAGTGGATATATTATATGATATTTTAAACGCTCTTTTTCAATTTGCCAACCGTTTTTCTATCCTATGGTCAGTCTTTAAAAATACATCAATTGTTTTATTTATTGTTTCCCTGTACACTTTAAACTCGATTTAAACTATCAGTCTGAAATCAGTATAATGTTTGAAATGATAAATAAACGACACAAACGATGTAAAATTATTTCTAAAAATATATTATTATCTCTATCTATCGCTACGGAATTATCTGATTATTTAGATAGAAATTACTTCAATTAACGCTATTTCCTTTTATACCAGAACTAGGTATATTATATGCACTAGCACGATCAATTATTCCTCATCACTCACACATAATATCAACTGCAAAAAGAATAACTACACTTTTCTAAAGTAAAGACTAAAGCGGTATCTACCTGTATCTACACATTTATACATTCGTGCAACCGATTTTAAACCGCCATTACCACATTTCTGATGAATGAACAATCGACTGACCGACGCCAACAAAGGCTCGTTAGTCGAGAAAAATGTATTTGAGAGCAATCTCCGACAGGAAGCAACTTTTGTACGTCCACGGGGATTCCACGTGCTGCCGTGAATTTTGATGCAGCTACATGAATGCGACTCACGACTCGATGCAAAGGATTTGGCTGTACTGTGATTGCTTAATATCGACGGTTTGAAAGAGTTAAGCTTGTTGCAGTTGTGTATAATGGCATAATTTAATGTAAATATTACTTTGTAGTCGGACACGGTTGCAAGATGATCTGGATAAATATGGCAAAGGCAATTTAATTTATATTTTGTTACGTTGCTTGGAATAACGCGTCGTGGTCACAATCGAAAATCCACATCGCAAAATTAGACTCTAATTAAATATCCACGATGCATTGCGACAGTAAAGAAGACTGCATAACGGAATTCAAGTCGTGGCAGTTGTACTATTCGACCACAACACGAGTTATGACAATGAAGAACAGCCATGACGGGTTGCTTTATTACTTGAAACAATTTTGAATTTATACAAGTTGAAGCAAATTAAAGCGTAGAAACATTAAATATCAGATACGAATAGACAGAGTTAACAAACGAAGCGCTACTACGGCGTGTCGCACAACTCATATAGGACTAAAGGTATCCTTCTTTTGTTTTTGAACCTACGCGCTAATGTAATGTCGACATTTCTTTCCTGCAAAAATGTCGATGACGACGCACGCTGAGAAAGGGATTTTCAATGCTTGTGTTCATAAATTATATTATTATTTTAAAATTCGTTTTATTGTGGTCATTGTAAATGATAACTTCAATTGACTTACAAATGTTCAGAAGGCATAACTGAAAGTATTTAGCTGAATATATCATATTTTTTCATGCTTTATTACATCATGCTATAAACTTACAAATCAGGTACAGGAACATAATAAATTGAAAACTAAAAATACACGCCATCATTTATGATGGCGTGTATTTTTAGTTTGTATTTTTAGCCTCTGCGAATATCCTGCTAAAAATAATTTCCACGAACATCTTTTTATTCTTGACCAATGCAATTTGATGAGCAAAACATTAATTCGTCGCTAACATTTCACATAACCTTTTACCTTTATCCCATTTAAATAACATTTTAACGATAATACTACTACTATTCAACCATTAAAACCAACAACCGTATCTATTTAAACCTTCGATTGAAATCGTAGCTAGTTCTACGAAATCCCCTTAAAACTATTCGCAAAGCTCTTTAAAATTTCCGTCGGAATTAATTCTGTAGCGGCTCGCTGTCATTTTCAATTCACTCCCGCTCGTAATTAATGTGACGACGCTACGCCATAAACTCTATGATTTTAGCGTGCGGTGCAGCTTTCATACGAATTATAGTTTTACTTGTAACGACATTTAAACGTACAATAATGTATTGTTAGACGTTGTTATGTTATGACTTGTTGGTTGTTTCATGTGGTTTTTATTTTAGTTTAAAAATTTATATTACTTTGATGTAAAAATCACTCTGTTTGTTTAGTAGTTATTTTTATGTTAAAACATAATTTACGAAATATTTGATGTTTTGTGTGTTGTTTATTTATTTAACCGTTTGTCCAGGGTAATCTTTGAATCTAATTTAATTGAATTTCACTAATATAGTAGAGTATAAAAGTCTAAACCTATATTAATTACCTTAATTTTTATATAACATGAAAGAACTGCAAAAAATGTGCATTTCAAGATATCCATTAAAAATAAGTACGAACTACAAAGAAACAGCATTTAAAAATGTAGATTGCAAACGTAAAACTAGAAAGAGAGCGTTACACAAAACACAGCTTATTGTAATGAGGTTACATTCGACCCTCCCTTATGAATATGCAAGCGGTAGTTTCACAAATTGTGCTAATATCACCACATTTAGACCTCCCTGAGACACACTGGACCTTTGTTGTTTACATCTTGTATATTCCACTACTGTGAGCATTTGCCATATGTTATGGAATTGTTGTCTATGTATAACACATATGATTGAAGTATCTATTATTTGACAATAATTGATGTAGAATAAATACCTAAATAATTTATAATAGGGGAAAAACTTCTTCTTTCTTTCTTTTTTCAAATGTTTCAGTATTTTTATAACCATAACAACACCGTTTATCTAACCCTATCTTATTAAATAACAGTTCAATTTGATATATAAAAAATTGGTTGTCTGTAAAGTCGGTTTACTGACGATAGTTGAACGTGACAACGTCTTAAGGCCGATTGTGCTTCTTTGTCGCTCGTTCCGCGCTCTCGTTTGCACTTCAAGCCTTACATGGAACGCCTCAGAGCGAGGTAACGCCGCATGAGTCATGTTTTTTCGTGCGTGCAGCCGGCTCTATCGAATTATAAGACGTTGTCACGTCAAAATGATATATCTCTGATTTTATAATTATTGTAAAATTTCAAAAATTCAACTTCAACATCCATAAAACATAATCAAATAGTAAACTAATTAATAACAATTTAATAATCTCGCTACATAATACGCACGCAATAACGCAAAACAAAACAGAACGCATATGCATTCGGTAACGAATAGCTTCGGTAATTAAAATATTAATGGTATTGGACGTTCAACCGCCAGTAATTAGTGGAGACAGGTTCGCTAATGAGGTGTTTAGTTTCGTTATTTCTGTGCACATTATTTGCCCACAGCCCAACGCTTGCCCGGGCCCCGGGGAGCATGCTTTAGCGTCACGCTAGCAACGAATCATAGAAGGAAAATGGTGGTATGAAGAGATGATTGATGTATGGTATTTGATGTTATTATTTGCAAGGATAAGTTCATTTGATTATTACTCGTTGTTTGTTTTCATAGTTTGCGTAGATATTTTAGTAAATTTATCGGCCTGTTGAAATACAGATAGAGCGTAAATATAGCGGTACGAGGATCTAAATTATCCATTCAAACTATACCTAGTCTATTTCTATCCATCCTCACAAACATTCATGTTTATTATATTATCAGTAGATCTGGTTGGATTCTTACCAAATTCCTTAACCCAACACATCTTAAGCATCCAACTAAATGCCCCACACCATGACGTGTTCAATACCATCATCTAATCACAATTCAACAACACATGTATTTCAAACAATGCTGAGCAGTTGCCGAGCCGATCCGATCCCCGGAGACGACTCCAAAACAAACGACGCAAGACAAATATGACTGCAAATAATCTAATCAGGTGCTTCTGTTTGCTTCGGTGTTACGCGACTCTAACTTTTCCACCGCTCTTTATGTATTCTGGGGATGTATTATGAATACAGTTATGTTGTTAGGTTGTTGTATTTTATTAGGTTTATAAAGTAACATAATATATTGAATGTTTATAAAAGCTGCTTTATTCTTCTTCCCTGTTATGCAAGAAAATTTACCTAGCTTGAAGTGTCACTGAAAACTTTACACCTAATTATTCAATATCACACACACTTATCTATGATATCAGTACTCAAAATAAACAAGCGCTCTTAGAAATACCCTGCTATTTAAAATCGATTGATTAATTATACAAAACGTGTCAAATGAAAGCGTAATGAATTTCAAAACAATGGCCATTCGTCTGATAACTGGAAACAATTCTAAACGCGTCCGCAACAGCTAGAATGGATTTTAATTTTAATTGAAACTCTTCCGTCACGGGCCGTCGTCGATTTATTAATAAAGAATAATTTGACTTAGATTAATTGCGCCTTCACGGTTGCCCATTTTGTCAGCATTTACAGTAATATGAGTGTAGTTGATACTCTCACCTCTCGTATAGAGAAACTTGTTAAAAGCAGTCTGCTTATTGTAAGAATAACGCTAGAAAAGCTTTGTGAACTCTATATCAAAATATTTACCTACTACAAAGTTTTCAAGTTCCATGTTATAATATAAGGAGCCAGATTCCTTCATTGCAGCTGGATCGTAATATTCACGCGCTTAAATTACAGTTTTTACATGACTAGCATGGAATTACATAATTTTTCAACATTTTGCGACGCTTATGAGAAGTATTTCATAAAATTGATAAGGAAATAAAATTAACTTTTAATTTAAATTTTACACATTTATGGGGAAAGAACAATTCGATAGTGATTTGTCTTTGCCCTCATATTATCTCGCAAGTACCTAATCACAATATTAATTGCGACTGTGGCAACACCAACCACCTCACCGGGAGTCGCACGAAAATTGTTGTGCGCATCGAAATACAATATTCGTTGGTTCAATCAGACAAAACGAAACAATTTCGCGCGATCCCCTCCCCCCTGGCTCGCGCGAGTCCCCACCCCCCTGCGGCCCGCACTCGCCCGCCTGTAATTACGGCCATACAAATTACTTCGCTTCACAGTTCCATTTTCATTTACTTAATAATTTACACTCAGCCCAATAAACAACGTCAAATTATTTTACATCAACATCAATGCTCGCTGGCTTTCATCTGTGGAATAAACCGAATTAAACGGCGTTTATCTGAAATATCTTGTTTTCTAATTAAAATACGGTGTTTGACCAGCTGCTGTAGGCGTAAGTACTTCAGGCGACTACGAACAATGCTATCTAGTATTATTACGATGAAATTGTAGGTATGTTTTTAGTAAAAGACAATAAAGAAAAGAAAAGAATATAAAGATGACAAGATTGTGGCTAAAAATACTACTTGGAAAAGCTTTGATAATTCCTTTTTGAGTTAGAGTTCGAATTTAATATTTTTATAACCTATATAACTTGAGTAAATAATTAATAATAATAATACATAATTTTAATCTTCCTTTCCTAGAAAATTATGTAATGAAAAAATATATCATATTCTACCTTCTGTAAGCAAATTCAATGAATTTTCCTTTGTATTCAGGATATTATCTGTAAAAAATATATAGTCTCTATTTTCTCTCAGTTGACGAAGCTTGTCGTAATGTATTAAAAAAATATATAAAGTTTATTTGGCTTAAAATAATTTTTTCTAAAAAATTCTAATGAATACTTAACTAGGTAACAATAAAATATAATACTAGATTTCCGCCCGCGGCTTCGCCCGCGTTTGCAAAGGAAAACCCGCATAGTTCCCGTTCCCGTGGGATTTCCGGGATAAAAACTATCCTATGTGTTAATCCAAGTTACCCTCTATATGTGTGCTAAATTTCATTGTAATCGGTTCAGTAGTTTTTACGTGAAAGAGTAACAAACATCCATACATCCATACATCCATACATCCTTACAAACTTTCGCCTTTATAATATACATATATTAGATATTAGAATATTAGATATTAGATATTAGACTGCATACCGTGTCTATGTGTGTACCAAACACGTATGTGTGTGTGTGTGTGCAGTAGGCACAGCAAACATGCAAACAGGGCGCTTGCAATGCGGCGCGCGTTCAGCTCCTCAGCCCAACAATACACACAGGTTCGACAGCCGAGCCCTTTGTGAGGGAACACGTAATCTCTTCACTTATTAGCGGTAATTGCGAACAAAGCAAGCTTTTAATTAAATTCCTCGTCTCCGCTGCGGCTACGTGTGGGAGGATATTAAAAATATTGTCTCCTTCTCTTCAATTATCTTGTATTTGTTTTTACGTGGCGCTTTTTAATTAAACGAGTGGCGGTTAACTCGTTAGCTTTGGACGTTTTTGTTCCGGTCAGATCTCGTGCGGGAAGAATTTACTTCCAGAAATATTTGCTCTAAGAAAAACTGTGCAAGAAATTTGAGATGTGTGTTTCTATGTTTTCTTATCAAGCTTACACTGACTTTAAATACATTAAAAGCATGCATCAAGTTCAAACTTTTAAGTACTATTATTCTACTTAGTACTTTTCTTTATTCTATTCGTTTATATATAAAAATAAATAAATAAAAATACACGTTTATTGTCAACATCACACAAATACACCAGAGCATGAGATTTTACACAATATAAACATTTAGCAACACACATATAATACAAACATTAAATTATTTATCATCAATAAGTAATTATCATCAAAATATGTATTCATATAATGTGGGAAGGTACTGGGCATTTTCACGTTGACAAAAGGGACCAACTCAGTATTCGGCACGAATGATATAATACATAATATATTTGGAGAAGCTCTTTAAACAATTAGTGAAAAAATGCATCCAAACGCGCTTTACAAACAAACCTATTTCTTTATGCACTTAAATTTACTGAAACTTATATAAGCAAAGCATACATTTACATATCCTTTTCCCTAAAAGCACCCTACTAAATAGGGAATGCAATCCAACATGTTACCACATTACACAGTTTTCTATAATACTCTTCGTAACATCTACTAGTTTTTCACAATAAAACGTATAAACGTAAGTATAACTAATACAATAACATGTAACCTACATGCAGGATACACTATAATAGAGCCATGAGTGCATGTTACTCGTTGTAAATTAATTAGCGACGGCTTTGTGCATCACCGCGGCGGGAAAAACCGAGGAACCTTTGTTGATAATAATATGCTTTGGTTGAGATATTTGATGATTATAATTATTGTGATACAGGTTTCTACTTGTATATGTTACTTTAAAATTATCATAGCTTTCAATCTAATTCGGGAGATTATAAACTATCAAAAATACCATTTACTTACTAACTTATAATTTATATAGAACTAAACGTACAAATTAATTCTTAATGTTATAATAATTATCAGACTTGTAACGAGACACTTTGATATAATCAAAGTGAATACTGTCGAGAAGTACCACTGTGCACAAAAGAATATTATTTCAATCCAAATATTTAACGAAGCCAATAAAGTAAATACATAACACCCAATTCCAATATACTTTTAATCATCACATTATCCAGTGTAAATAACAATAAGATCACAAATCGGCTTACAACGAAGTAGGGGCACAAAGTAGGAACAAGAAGGGGCAGGTCTTTTGAAGTTCTGCCCCGATCGTACCGAGCTTATCTGGAAACTCTATAAAGGCGATGGATTACGCATTTGTCAAAACAGGATTTGTTTTATCTCTTTCAACTGGACTTTAACACGAAACAAGATTCCGAGAATTCGCTTTTGTATTTCAAGTCTTTTGTATGTAGGTAATTGTTATTGATTGAAAAAAATGCTTAAAAATATTGTCATGGGTCAAAATCGATAATCGTTAGATACATAATATTTATAGAGCAAAATGAAAAGCGGTTTAGTTTTAAAAAAAATTGTAGTCTTCTCATGATCATGTCTTCTATTCTATTATTAAGAAACATCGAGAATAAAATTGATATAAGAAATATACATAAAATCCAGAGCTTTTATTTTTGAAGCCAAATGTCCAAATTACTATGACTTACAGGCTAGTTCAAATAACTTAATACACGAGTAGAATAAAGCGACAAATTAGCAAGTTTCTCGCCTCCCGAGTGCCGACGAGGGCCAATAGATTACGTTTGTCCAAAACCGGATTATAGGTATTCAATAGTATCGTAATTTGCTTTTGGTTTCGCAAAATGTTGGCAGATGGGAAATACATTATTCAATTTAACGTCCACTGTTACTATAATAATAATTTGATTTGATTTGCGCTCTAATGGTTATAATGTATTTATTATATTTGTTACGTAATAGATACCCATTTAGTTTTTTTACAGCAAAAGATTCATTCGCCTAAAATATTATATTATGTAAATACTGTAATACATCAATATTCTGCAGTATGAAAAAAAAACTAAATTTAAAAGTTTTTCTAATTTAATTAATTCCACACATTAAAATCCTAACCTCATAACGAGTCCATTAGTGGCAAGTGAAATATAGTGCAGCATGGCCGCCATTTTGGTGGAACCTTTCAATAGTTGACCCGCTCGCTAACGAGTCGAGATTGTCGTCTTAATGGTCGCCAGCCGGTCGAGTGGCCCGTGCCCGACTTGCGGCTGGGAACAACGAGATTTGTTTGTATGCTTGTTTAATTATAATAATATGTACATAATAATTAGTATACTGATGATAATGCTTAAGAATTTATTTGAAAAATTCTTTCAGCGTGAAGACGGGTAGTCCACTAGTGTTAAATAAATACTATACTAGTTATCCCATAAAACTATACGGATTTTAAGGAAATCTTTTTCGCAATTGAGGGAAATTTATTTCAAACCTTATCGACTAAAAGTTAATATGAAGCCTTGGTCGGATATGCCTGCAAATTTCATGCCCAATTTAGTATTTTTTTTATTATGGATACTAGTCAATTTTAAACAATTTTAGATAATTTAAACATACATTAATTATTTCAATGAAAATGTCTTAAAAATCTTTCCAGTATTTAAATTTTAATTAATTTTATAAATCTTATTTCCAACAACAACGCAATTAAATTTTGAGCAGATACCTATTATGATATAAGTAATACCTAACTAGTATTTGCGCTGGTGCGGTGTTTTACTAACAAATCGCGTTTTCTATAGCCGCTCCTCAAATCCCGTAACTAGGGTAAATACTGAGCCTACCAACAAACATGACCTACCTATATTATTATGAGTTATTCTAAAACGGTATAATTATAAGAAATTAGGCAGAAAACTTGTATTGACGTGGTTTCTATTTTAATAAATCGAACAAATTGAAAGGACCTTTACATGCCGGCGAAGGGTAGGTAACATAAAATTAGACATTTTTCGCTCAACCGAGCGCTGTGAAAAGATTGACTGCTGCTATGATATTAAACCTCTGATCTTTACGCTGTGAACTGTGAACCAAACGTAGCGGAAATAATCCTGCAATACCGAAAGATATAACTAAACGAAACGGGCTGTCGGGACTCCGGGCTCAAACGAAAGGATTCAGGTCTTAAAGTTGGTCCAGCGTGCAGCGTGTTTAAAGTTTGCGTGAAATACCTTTGTTCGGAATGCGGGCAGCGACAAAGGATTGCCTCGGAGTTGCGAACTACTGATGTTTTTGTTAATGCTATTGGGATAGTGTTCAGCTGTTATATACAGGACCTGTGATTGGAATTTGTCAATGTAACTTGTAAAAGTATGTCACTGTAATCAATAATAAATATTGTATCTTGAGCGTATTTTGAGCGTATTATTACTATAAAAATTATATCAAAATACATAGAGCATTATTATTGTTGCTCTATCTTCGCTTTTAACACAGAAAATATGTTTTAGTAGCCTGTAATTAAGTTAGGTATACAAAAGGTTCTTATCACAACCATAAAAAAAATTATCAGTCATAATCTTTGATGGAGATAAAAAATCGTTATTAATTAATTTACGTTAAACTGTTCACACCGCTCTTGTGAAATTTATTAATACTTTTATAATTATTAATGTAAATATTATTATAAGACGGAGGAGCCGGTGGAGTGACGACATCCGCAGGGTTGCTGGGCATAACTGGCGTCAACGAGCGAATGACCGGGCTCAATGGTGTGCCATGACTGAGGCCTACCGCCTATGTCCAGCAGTGGACTAACATAGGCTGATAATGATGATGATGATGAATGTAAATATTCGTAAAACAAAGCCATTTGCACATTTCCATATTAGTACTAGACTATGTTGTTTTCCGGTACATTATGAGTGTAACAACGCAAAAGCAGAAACAATGCAGCTATGGTCTTATAACATTAAATGTATAACAATGGGCCCGAAGCGGGTCTCTGGGCACTTAATTCGCAGCTAATGTGTCCGTTTTGCTTCTGTTTCAACTATAATTATCTTTGATTTAAATACGTCGGTTTGTATTATTCTACTATATTAAATAACGTATATTTCATATCCTTTAAGCAGCAGTAGGAAAATACTTTTTTTAAGAATACGCTTGCTTGACCCCGTTTTATCATAAATTTCCAACGGGCCTCTATATCTCTGATACTACCATCAATTTACAATTAATATTATGTTTAAAAAGATTAAAAAAATTGTATCTTTGCTGAAATCCGTATAACCTCACAGAATAACGTCACGGAACGCGTTTGACACAAGCACAATGCGTTGCCATGTTGATCACAAATCTGAGCCCTTTCAAAGCAAAATCTAATTAAAATAAAATATCCGAAAAAGGACTTGTTGCTCTGTCAGTTTGTCCACTCATTTATACCTCCAACACAGGTGTGGCTCGACTCTTCCAGTTTGTGATACTGCATTGCCTCTTTTATTAGCGGCACTTACTATTAAACGCGGAGATATGCGGCAATGGATAATAAATTGTCGTGGATGGGTATAATATCGGTATCAGTAAAGCCAACGCAAACAAGTCCTGCCGAGAACTGCCAAAGCCCTCTTTGTGCTCACAATGCCGCAGTTAAACTGTTTGAGTGGCACACAGATTTCGGCTAGCTTACCTTATTCATTGCTTAGTTCGTTACATAATGTTTTATGATCAATATTTACGTAATGTTTTATGATCGTAGAAAATTAACTGAACTAATAATCTAAAGTAGATGTTTAACTAAAACAAACAGAGAGTGAGCTGTTTTATGTACAACTACAATTGGACTTAATTCAAATATTATTAACGGAGAATATAAATAAATAAACAATATTAATTGACACGATTTTACCCACTGAGATACATAGTTACGTAGACACTGATCTTATATAATTAACACCATTTAGAACCCACGCATACTGTTTAGGGCGCTTGTGCACTACAAGGAATTTTACTGTCCGGCATTCCGATTTTTTACGGTCCGGTATGGCATGAAAAAACCGATGAATTGCTTGTGCACCTGTCCGTCTTTAC